>APFE030276096.1:0-45660 GCA_000404065.3 Pinus taeda | reverse complement strand
TCAACTATTCTCACTTCATATAAATACTTACAATGGAAGTCAGAGATTTTTCTTCACCTCAGAGGAAAATTCTTGTATCAGATAGTTATGGATACATAAATTGAATCAAATTCTACCATTGAAAAATCAAAATACTTCAACAAGATGGACAAGGCCTTTGGTATTACATTGTTGAAAATATCTCCATCATTTTTTACCATGTGGACACATGCATCACTCTGAATCAAGAATGTAAAACATTGGAGAATTTATTTGGAAAGCAGGACAAGATGTAGGCCCATCTTCTTGAAAATGAGCTAAATTCCTTAGATCCTGACAACTTTGAGGACATTCAAGATTTATTTACAAAATTCAAATCATTGCTTCTTCAGTTATAGGATTGTGGGATCAATATATCAAAACAAGAAATCCAATTGATCCTTTCCATTTTGTCTAAATTAGGTCCTGAATAATGTGTTTTTGTTTCTACATTTCATACAATTAGACTTGCAACTAGAGATAAATGGAAAATGCCCCAACTTGATGCATTTATTGAGTCTATCATTCATGAGCAGGATAAGTTCATCAAGATAAGTTTATTAAATTCTTCAAATGCACATGCACTTGCCATGCATGAAAAAGGAAAACCCAACTCGAAACCAAATCAACAATCCAAACACAAAGGAAAGGAAAGAGATCTAGATCCAAGAAAGAGAGGAAATACAAAACCTCCAGATAACTCTTCCAGCTCCAAGGGTAAGACAGGAAAATACTCTTAACAAAGGTTATCATCTTGAATCTTGTTGCATGCAGAAGAATATTGATTTGATGGAAAATACTCTTCAACAAAATAATATTGGTCATCACATTCCAAAAATTTCCAAGAAGAAGGCAGAAGAAAAACCTTCAGAAACAAGGGGCAATGGTCATCCTTTGACTTCCCTTCATTCTACACCACAAGAATGGATCGTTGATTTAGGAGCTTTGCATCATATGGCCTCTTAAAAAGAATTTATTTTTTCTCTACAAGTACACTTGGGACCTCCAATTATCATGCATGGGAGGCAATTCTACAGTTAAAACAACTCGACAAGGAAGAGTGTAGGTTGAAGATGGAAGCTTTGATAATTTCTTGCATATTTTGAGGTTTTCTGTGAATCTTCTTTCAATGTATCATATGAAACACACTGACACTGAAAGGAAAGTGGAATTTACCCCAGATTCTCTTAGCATTTATGATGTGCAAAGCAACTCGAAGATTGCATTTGGCAAGGTAAATGATCATTCTCGCATGTATACCTTTTCTGATTTTGTTCCTCACTCGTTTTTCATTTTGCTACTGATGCATGCAAATGAAGAAAATATGATTTGGCACGAGAGATTTGGACACTTGAATTTTAGATATATGCAACAACTTAGCAAGCAAGGATGGTTAAAGGACATCCAAAAATTGAATTTTCAACGGGTGTTTACAATGTATGCGCTCTTGGAAAGCATCCACAAGACAAGTTCGAGAAGAAGCATGCATGGAGAGCCTCTTCACCTTTGGAGCTTATACATAGTGATCTCATGAGCCCATTTTTAGAACCTTAAATGAGAAAAGCAAGATATGTGTTGTCATTTATAGATGATTACACGAGATCCACTTGGGTTTACTTCCTGAAACTCAAGTTTGAATTTTTTTAGCATCTAAAGATTTTCAAAGCACATGTGGAAAATAAGTCTAGAAAACACATCAAGATCCTTGACATAAATAAAGGGAAGGAATATGCCAACAAATATATCTCGAACCTTTGTAGTGAAGTAGGCATATAGTTGCACCACACAGTTCCTTACACTCTATAGTGAAATGGGGTGGCTGAGCAAAATAATAGATCTTTGAAAGAGATGGTCAGATGCATGTTCCATGCAATATATCTTCCATAAAAATTATGGGATGAAGCTATCAAATGTGCTTCATACATCCATAATAGATATTCTCATAAATCTATTATTGGAAAAACACATTTTGAGGCTTGCACTGGCATGCAACCTGAAGTTAGTCATTTCCGCATTTTTGGATCTTGATCATGGGCCCACGTTCCTACAGATAAGAGAAAGGATTTGGAGCCTCAAGGAAAGGAATTCATGTTTTTTGGATATTACGATGAAGTCAAAGGGTACATATTGCTTGATATTAACACTGAAAAGATCTTTATCAAAATGAATGTAAATCTTGAAGAAGATTCTTTACATGCATCACCAGATGAACATGCTAAAAGTTACCTTCACAACTAGTTGATGAGTACATAGATGATACTTTGGATCAAATTTCTAATCTATATAATCGTTTTCCTACGAAACCTATTGGATCACTAGTTGTTGAACATCGAGATAATACTTCCTCATGTAGTTTGGAAGATTCTTTACCACCTTCAAAATAAAAATGGTGCAACATGAGTGATCTCTTAGATGATCTTGCCACCAGACCTCAGTTCAAGAAAGCTCCACAAGTACTCTCAGTTATGGAGCCATGCATGCCCATGCATTCTTATATGATGCATGCATTTGATCCACAAACTTATGTAAAAGACACTGGGCATCTTGTATGGGAAGAAACTATGAATGCATTATACAACTCTCTCATTAAGAACTAGAATTAGCACCTGGTTCCACTACGTTCTAATGGTAAACTTGTCAAGTGTAAGTGGGCTTACTCGACCAAGCAAGCAACATATGGCTAAGTTAGATGATATAAAGCACAAATGGTGGAAAAACGTTTTTAGTAGGTACATGGTATTGACTATGATGAGACTTTTGCTCCAGTGGCAAAAAATGATTCTATTTGGTGAGCTCTCTTCATTGTAGCAACAAGACAATTGGAAGTGGATCATGTGGATGTGAAGAATGCCTTTCTTCACAGTGATCTCAAGGAGGAAATTTACATGGAGAAACTACAAGGATACATGCAAAATTCATCTCTAGTATGCAAACTAAATACATCTCTTTATGGCCTCAAACTAGCATCCAAAGCCTGGTATGCAACTTGATGGATTCCTATTTATTGTCTCAAAATTTTGCATGTTGCAAATTTGATTCCAATGTTTATTTGATGAATACAACTAACTTCTTGTTGATCATAGTACTCTACGTAGATGATATTTTGATAAAAGGTAGTTCAGTTTCATCCATTGTTGAGATTAAAAATGCATTGCATAAACGTCTTTCTATGACAGACATGGGTTTGCTCAATTTCTTCCTTGGACTAGAGATCAATCATAATGGTTCTAGGCTTACCATTTCTCAGCCGAAGTATGCTAGAGATATTTTGGCACAATTTCACATGATTGAAAGCAAGCCAACAACCACAGGGATAAAGCTTGAGCATGGAAAAGAAACACCATTATTTGATATCACATTGTATCATCAACTTATGGGGAGTCATCTTTATCTCACTCACTCTCATATTGATCTCCCATATTTCCATAGAAGTAATTTCTAGATACATGCAGGATCCACATGATTTACACTCGAAATCTACAAAGAACATCCTTCAATATGTCCAGGGGACAATCAACTATGGGATTCATTATGCAACAAAATATTCTTTGGATCTCATTGGGTTCATAGATTCAAATTGGGTTGGCGACAAAATTGATCATAATTCCACCTCTGACCATGTACTTAGTTTGGGATCTGGCCCCATTTGTTGGTCAAGAAAGAAGCACACTACCATTGCTTTATCATCAACAAAGCTCAAGTACAAAGGAGCAATAAATGTCACCATGCATGCCATTTGGTTGCAACATTTTCTTTCCGAGCTTGGTATCATTGTTCATCATCTGACTACCGTATGACGTGACAATCATAGTGCATTGAAGTTTTTAGAGATCTGGTACAATGACAACAGACCAAACATATTGAGATCCACATGCACTACATTAGAGAATTGATTCATGATGGGATCATAGATTTGCAGTACTGTCCTAGTTATGAGAAAATTTTCGACATCTTCACCAATACCTTCATTGAGTAGAAGTTTCACTTTTTGTAGTCATCTTGGGGTGAAGGATATGATTGTGTAACAATTGTCTTTTCTTTTAGTTTTGCATTGTGTTTTGAGCGGGGGTTGTTCCCACTAGGTTTTCCCTCTTTCCTCTTTCGTGCATTATATATGCATGAGAGAAATGTTGAGGTTTAAAATGGGCTTCAAAACAAAAATGTACAACTGAAATCAACTTTATAAGAACTAATAAGATTCAAGATGATGATGTAAACCATGGGGATGATTCACCATTTTTGGAGTAAAAAAGTAAAAGGATTATTAAAAAAAATACCTTTTCAACTCGTATATTCAATTTATCTCCATACGGTTTTACTCAACTTTAGAGCAAGAGCACTCGTTGTATTCACAATTTAATTCATCATCTAAGGAATACCCATGTGTGGCAACTTTCAATGGACACCATAAAAAACATGAAAATGAAAAATACATGAAAACTGCAATTTCAATCACATTTTTTCATGAAGCAGGGTCCATCGAAAGTATGCAACATTGGATGAGGAATTAAATTATATATCCAACGATTTCTCCCGCTCAAAATTTGAGTAAAATAGTAGGGAGATAAGTTGAAAAATAGTTTTTTCTTTTTTCCCTCTAAAGTTTGATGATGCAATCTAATAATATTTTATTATTTGCACTATTATTTTATAATATTCCTTAGGAGGCTAATTTTAGACCTCAAAGTTTCTCTAATGGGTACCTAAAATGGCCTTGTTTTCAGGATTTTTAGGTCTCTATAATACTAGTGTAGACCCCATATTTTTATTATTGTGCCTCATAGAAACTCACTATTGTAATTGTTGAGTCCTTACATTGTTTTTGTTATGTACAACCTAATTATATTTTGACTCATTAGATTCCTATATATACCAAGGAGGTATTTTCATTTGAATCTCCAAGAATTTTTAATTTATGTGATGTAAAAGGAGGTTTCCCCCCTGAACAAGCTTAGTTTCATGTTGTTGATCTATCTTTTCTTATGTTTTCGTGATCTGGTTACATAACATTTGGTATCAACGCTTTGGATCCTAGGGTTTTGCTGATTCAAATAGGACATCATGGTATTTTTGCTATAAATTTTTTTCTGCGAGGATTCTAAAGCTAAAAAAAATTACCACGTGGAGTTGAATCTCAATGAACTTCATGTAAAATTTGAGATCTTGATTTTCTATATTTTCAAAGATATGGTCAAAGGAAGTTATGGTTTTTGCATGCTCCAAAATTCAATTCAAACATGTGTTATGGGGAAAATTATCATAACTTTCTCTTCATGCATTGGATTTGAATTTTATAAAAAGTGACTGGAAGTGCACATTTTTTTTTTTTTCATGTAACAATTTCAGGGTTGAAGGTTAAAACAGTGACATGTGGCATGCAAGATTTGGTAGAACTTTCACTTGAAGTATCCAATCTCGATATAACTGGTGGGGTTGGAATTAAGACATAAAGGGCTACAATAGGACAAACTTTCAAACCTTGGGAGACTGCAATCACAAAGATACAACAATTTCAAAGTCAATAATCAAGCTCAAAATCAAGTTCTTACAAAGTGTGTATTTTTAAATTTGCATAAATTTTGTTTGAAGTGATTTAAAGGGCACAATGAAGCATATTATCATTAATTGATTCCAAAATTCCTCCCAAACAAAAAAAAAAATCTAAACCCAACAAACCCTCTGAAATCCCTACTATGACATATAAAGAAGAAGAAATGCAACATGATATATCAAATTTACGAGACCAAATGCAATATTTTTTGCTATCACAAAGAGCAACCAACAATGAACTATAAGCTAAGATTGATGGTTTAGAAGAAAAAACAAAAATATACATGGAAGTTTTAAAGAAAAGTTTGTCAAATTGTTTAGAAGAAAGGCTTCTTATTGGTGGAAAAGTATGCCATGAAACCCATGATGAGAACAAAATGAATGTGAATAATGATTTTAGAGACTATAACTCTAGGCTAAAGACCATCCATATTACAAATATCGATATGAGGAAGTTTGATGGCAAGGATCCGGTAACATGGATACTATAGGTAGAGCATTTCTTTGATCTGCATGATGTGCAACACACACAAAAGGTACACATTGCATCTTTATTTTTAGAACTTGTTAGGGTCCTATAATTTATAGGATCTCAAGGTGATTGAGTATTTTATCTCAGGAATCTTATATTGTAAATAATTGTCAATCTGCAAATTATTTCCAAGTTAAAGAAAAAATAGAATAAAAAAATGAAAATAGGGTATAAATAAGAAAAGAGGAAAAAGAATATTGAAAAAGAAGAAAAGATAGAACCCCAAAAGAAAGAAAATAAAAAAAGAAATAATACTGAAAGTGTTGCAAGTCTAAATGCCACTACTGATAGATAGTTTTCTTCATCATTGCTAATAAAAATTGTGTGCATCTTGTTTAAAATGCCACAATGACTAGTTATTTGTTTAATCATACAGTACAATCATGGTTATACATGTTTAAATTTCTGTAAATTAGGCTAGAGAATAAAGATTTGCCAAACAGTTCAATCTTGGTAAATCAGTAGTTAGGTAGAAAATGATATTGATTCAATTGTTTAATCTGAATCAATAGGAGAAATAAGTGATAGGATTTAGATAGTTTTCCATTGCTTATAAAAGAAAATAATGTGGGTTTGCTAGTCTAAGTGCACACCTTAGAAGAATAAAAATGTTAGCTTAGTTAAGGGTAGGTAATCCTGATTGTACTAGCAGATACATACATACACACATATGAATGGCTAGCTACAAAAAGTAAATGAAGCTTGCAAATCTAATTTATCAATGCAGAGATAAGATGACAATTATCTGGCATTAGACACAGAAGAAAACATGAATAACCTATTCAAGTGCAAGCTTAGAACAGAGGAGAAGATAGCGATTGAACATGTAACAACAAAATAAGCTTGTATTATTGGAATGAAGATGAGACGTTGGGAGGAACAGAGTATCCACAGTCTCCGAAATTTGAACCCTTAATACTTCGAACGTTCAGCCATTTATAGGGTTTTTATAATGCTCTCGAACCCTCTGAGGTTCGAGATGTCTTAATCTACCCCCTCTTTCTTCTAACTACTTGATGCCATAACTAGACAAACATGAGCTCAGAGGACTCTTTTTCTAACAAACACAATAACCAAATTCTAGTAATTCTGCCGCGCTGTCAGGTGGCTTGCTCGTGCTAGCGATGCTTCATGATCACTTCTATTGGTTCAACTGCATCATGTTGTTGCTTTTTTCCCCTTCTGGCCATGCATTCTGTTATTTCAGTTCAATAATCTGACTGTCAAAAACATTGACAAAGCCAACAAATTTCCTCCTCGGGTAACTAGTGGGAAGTGGGGTACGGGTGGCCACCAACATCCACCTGGATCACATACTTAGGAAGAGTAGACTGGATTTCTTTGAATTTGATTTTGGCCTGAAGGGAGTCGAAATAATATTTGGGCCAAGAGCTGAAGAAAATCAGGAGGTCTGAAGGCCAAGCAGTTCTGCAGAATAAAGGCCCAAGGACCACTGACCAAAATTCCTTAGCCACTTGACAATGGAGAAAGAGGTGGGGAATTGATTTCTCCGTGGACTCACAAAGCGATCACCTTGAGGCATCGATCTAGCCCCGCTTCTGAATATTTTTAGCTGTAAGAATTTTTTTATGCGATAGAAACCAACAGAAAAAATTAACTTTTGGGATGGCATTCGTTTTCCAAATTTTCCCCAAATGGAAACTTTTAGGTGGTAATTGGGAGTTTAAGAGCATGTGCGAATACACTTCTTTGATAGCATAACTGACATTCTTCCAACCCCATTTTTATGCCTCTCCAAGAGGTATGGGGGAACAACCCCTTAAATTCTTGAAAATATTATCTCTTTGGATGAGAGGAGCCTTTGGGATATTTTCGAGTTTCCAGACCTTCCATCCTCCCTATTGATTCCACTTAGAAATCTGGTCTAGATTTTCCACCCATCTTTGACTCATGAAGCTTCTAAGACCCACCAGGGAAAGGTCTGATTCCAAGGGCTGGAGTCCCATAATCGAATCTGTAAAAATCTTGGTTGAGGCTCCATTCCCCTGAATTGTGCTTAGATTTTTGTTGATAATATCCCTAGAGGAGTGGATCAAACTCCATATGGGGGAGCCCAATCCAGGGGCCTCTCGACACCCACGATCAATTTGTTGAGTTTAATACTTAGCCCTTATCACCTAGGTCCACCATTGATTCAGATTTGTGATCATATTACAATACAATTTTGCTCTGATTGCCATGTTAGCTAACCCTGAGTCCCTTATTCCCAATCCCCCATGTTGTTTCAGAGCTCTGAGTGTTTTCTAATTCACTAAGTGGTACTTCTTGGTTTCTGTTTTACCTCCTTCCCAAAAGAATTTACTTATGTACATGTCCATTTGATGCAACACGCTCTTAGGGAATTGCAGGGTTGTAGACTGATACAGAGGGATCACTAACAGGATTGACTTTACAAACATTTCTCTACCTAGATAATTGAGCCAAATCCCCGCCCAATTTACAATTTATGTTTTCATTTTATATTGCATTTTTTTCCAGGCATAGGGGGCATCTCTTCTTAGGAAGATAGGGATCCCTAAATAATTGAATTATTTCCACTCATGGACTGCTTTAAACCCCAATATTTCTTCGATCTTTTTTTCCTTATGTATAGAGATGTTCTAGTTGTAGATGTGGCCTTTGCTGTCATCAGTGGCTCCCACAGATGCACTGAAGAATCTATCTAAGTTTCTCTTGAATCTTCAAGTTATTGTGATCGAGGCTCTACCCATCAAAATAATATCATCTGTGAACTGCCCATGATTTATGCTTCTTATGCCTTCCTTATATCTTATGCCCAGGAGGTTGAGGGCAGCTCATTCTTGTTCGAATTTCCAACTCAGGGCACCAACCATGATGATTTATAAGAAATGGGAGAGCGAGCACCCTTGACGAGGGCCCCTTGAAGCTTTGAAGAAGCCTGCCACCCTGCCATTAACCAGCAGAGCAATCCCAGGAGAAGAAATACAAAGTTTGATCCATCTAATGAAAGTCTCATCCAGCCCCATTTTTTTAAGGACTTTTGATGGGGACCGAAATAGGTCCACCTAGAGCTATCTAAGCACACCAGTTCTGTTTAGGTCTATCACAGACCTTACAGGTCTAATAGGGAATTCCAATGGCCAACCATCTCAAGAATCCCTTTTTTTGGCAACATCCTTTCCTTCCTCAACAACATCCAATCTGAGGAATCGTTTCCATTTCCTCTCTTGGACCTCCTCCAACCAGGTTCCAAGTCTCTAGGTCTCCTTAGGATTTTTCCTTCTCGCCTTCTTGGCTGCCTTTTCACTGACTGAGATAATTTATTTCTAGGGAGAGGAATAACTGTCTTTTAACTGTCGAATGAGTGAAACTCTCACTTAACATATTTTCTCTTCAGTAATTTTTTGGTAGACCACAACCAATTTTAATTAATAAAATTAAGCATAAGATAAACTTTCATTCTTTTTATTATTCATGCCAGGTATTTTCTATGGCCCATAGTTTGCCAAATTACTTCAGTAAAGCAAATTAAATATTTACATTTCATTGAGGGGTATTACAATTTAATTATGTAGAAGTAATTTTTTATAGATTAATAGATTATAGAAATTAATGTTGTTACAAATTTCATTAATAGAAATATATTAAATTATATTAAAGATGTGTATAGTTTAATTTTTTCTTAAAAAAATATTTTTCATCTACATTATTTTTACAATTTCAACATATTTAAGTATTCATCATAATTTTATTTCATTATTTAACGTATAAAATTTTAATAAATTATTTTAACACATATTAATCATTAATTTCACACACACACACACACACACACACACATATATATATATTTTGTTATTTTTGCACTGAAGGTGTTTCTTTTTTAATATGTTCACCGTCGACAATTATCTACCCTTTCATTTTCCACCATTGATTTGACCAAACAATTGTCACTATTACTTTTGTTTTCAATCGTTGGATCTGTCAAGGCACGTTGGGCGAATTTCACTCGCTATTCTACACCCAAAAGGATTATGCGTGTCATGCAGGACTAGTGTCTGTCTGGCAAGAAATTTCAACAATCTAGTCATGCAATTGACAATGGATCTACGCACCATTGAATTGGAAACAAAATCTGGACTCAAGAACTTCCAAGATGGTAAGAGCTTTCCTTGTTTCGAAGAACTTAGTTTCAGCCATAAAGTTTACCCAACAAATGCATCCAACACCCATGAAATCCCCGAGGAAAATTAGTAGTCTTACGGTAGGACAAAAACCATGAATCACAAGCCCTAAGTGGTGAAAAGGATAAGATACTTTACACTAGTTTAACAACATTGAACACCAACAAAAGAATGATGGAAGGTGGTGGATGTTGTAAGGGAAAAAAGAAAAATCCTTGAAAAGGGAAACGTGGACATGGAAGAAACCCTTACTCAATTAGGTGTTCATGGTAACTCAACTAATGGTAAAGGGGGAAAACACAACTAGGGTTTCGACATAGCACTTCAACTTGTGACAAGCTTGTCAATGTTCTAGGGACTTTGAAACAGTCCATAGGGTCTTGTCAGAGATATTCGCTAAATGTTGCAGTAATTCTAACAAACATTATAATTTTCTATTATAATTAATGATGATCCCAATTTGCTTAATGAAATCATGGAAATGGTTGAGAGGTTGGAGAATTATGCCAAGAGACACACTTATGAAACATTTGTTGCTTCTCTTTGTAAATAGAACCATGTCAATGCAGCCTTAGCCATATTGGAAAATATGTTGAGTTCTAATTGTGCTTGCCAAATGTTCACATTTCATCCACTAATATTATTTTGCTGCCACAAATGCTAGATGGATAATCTCCACTGGGTTTTTGAGATGATGAAGATGTACGGTTGTCCTATATAATTTACAACCATGTCATGACACTGACACAAAGACTTGTGGGGCAGAGTAATTGACAAGGACATTCATTGTCATGCACAGGTTGAAGTGGCACATAATATAACATTGTATGGCGTATTGTTTTATCTTCTACTATGAAAGGGAAAATTTTGGTTAAATAAAACTTACCTTTTAGGGAAAGAATATTTTTTCCTTCTTGGGCCATGTCATTGTAGAGAGTACTATAGGGGTGGAGGGGAGCTTGGATCTTGTGACTGTGGCAATGATAGATCATGTTTTTCCTATCAAATATAAAATTCCATGTGGCCATGGATTTACCTCTATAAAGGAGTCCTCGGTTGGATGGATTCAAGTGGCTGGATTTTATCAACATTGGTTCAGTTTTGATTCTCAGGGTTTTGTGTGTCATTTTATCTAAGAGTCCCGAAAGCTATGCACTAGATTTGGTCAGCGATGATAACTAGAACAGGCGATGGAAATTGCTAGACCTGCTAGCATGAAATGAATATTATAAGGCAATACAATGCATATAAGAAAAATGAGAAAGTAGACAGTGAGAATATATTTCCTTGTTTTAATAGCCAAAAATATAGTTAATACAATACAACTGTACATGAACCGCATCCTATCCATAATGATAACTGGACCAAGTGAACCAATTATTATAGTCAAGCCCTATGTAGTATAGTTAATGTTCATAAGGCCAATAGTCCATTTTAAAAGCCGAGACATCCTACAAAGGCTCCAACTATTTCATTCCAATTCTTCTAGAATTTTTTTAGCTCCTCTTTAAATTGACACCGGATTTTAAATCTTGTACCACTGAATCAATTAACTCTTCTGGTAAGGTTGATCCTGCTCTCCATGAGAAGTTGGAGACTCTCCTTAAGCTATATATATTACTAGAATCTAACCAATCTCTGATGGTATATTTTCCAATGCATTTATAAAAAAAATTAACATCTTCATTGCTAGCCACATCCTTTTTCAGGAGATAGTATTTCATCTGCAATGGTGTCAGAAGCATCATATGCCTTGACCCTCGATGGCGAAGGAGGAGCACTATAGCATTTACAATTCGATTTAGCTTTGTTTCTCCTATTCAATGTTATATGAATGATATCTTCCCACTTAGATATAGGGCTATTATCCTAAGAACTAAAAATATTACCAGCATTCAAAGGAACTATCTTTGGAAACTACACAGACAAAAATTGCCATGAATGAGAACTAGCAAACCTTAGGGTTGTTATGGGATTATTACAACTAGAAGGCATTTACAACACATGTAAATAAGGCTTCTTATGCAAATTCAAAAGTAGAAGAGATGTATATTCCAAAAAAATTATTTCTCATCTTTGAGCAAATTTCATAAGCATACATATTTACAAATCTACATAATTTAGTTTTCTAAGTTTTTCCTCCATGAGAAATAGAGACAGATAGCCTTCCATGAAATTGAAAATATGAATACAGAGTTCAAAGTGGTAGAAAATCAAACTTATAGCAAAGAGACTGATGTTTTCCCAACTTGTAATCAATTTTCTCATTTAATATAACCTATTTTTTTTTTGTTCAAATGATAAGAAACCTGAAATCAAATAAAGTATAGCTAGAGAATAATCAATTGAAGGGTTCAAATAAGGCAAGTTCAATTAGGAAAATTACCCAAAGATATACATATCTTCAATAATTTTAAGGTATTAATTTACATATGTTTATGATTGTACTCGTTAGTAGTAATTAGTTTGACAATTGTGTTAATGTTAGGAAATTATATATTACAGAGTAATGGAACACATAAAATATTGTGGAAACACAAACACAAAAACACACAAAACAAGAGAGACACAAATATACGGGGTTCACCCAATTTAGGATATGCCCACAGAGAAACATACAATCCTTCCTTTTATATTATCGAACAAAATGAAGAGATACAACCTACAACAAATCCACTGTAATTTCCTCTTCGCTCTCACATAGACTCCTCTCTCTCTCTCTCTCTCTCTCTCTCTCTCTCTCTCAGACTAATAATCCACAACTGTAATACAATTCCCTCATATAAACTTAGGGTTTCCTTCTAGGTCAAGAAACCTAAATTAACATAATTTCTTTTATCAGATCATCCTCCTAATGAACAAACTAGATTGACTATGAAATTATAATATTTTACAAGGCAATTTTTCGTTTATTTTTCAGCTTCGGGGGCACTGCCCCTGAACCCTTGTTAAGGGGTCGCTGGCCCAGGACCCTCGAGCTGGGAGGTCCCATGTACCTCCGCCCCCCACCCCCCCCCACACCCATGGAGGGGTGTACAGTCTTCCTAGGATATACATCTGCTTGAAATAAAGACCTATGAATCAAGAATATAATCAGGCTCCACACCCAACAGTTAAAAGTTAAAGATATAGTTGATAACCAATAATTCTACAAAAATACATGCTTTAGAAAAGAAATGCTATCTAGAATTTTAGTTGAATCATAAATAGAAAGACCAGTTTACTATATCTAGTGATAATCATAATGTGAGTGCATAATGAAAACTTTTGAAAAATGGGACGTGGAGAATTTTGATGCACCATGTACTTTACAATGGTCATAGTTATGTTATTGAAAGCACATACTTGTTGATTGTTATAAGCTAGGGTGGTTTTTTTTGGGTTAAGTGTGGGTTTTTTTTGGGTAACAATATTTTGCTATTCATTACTGAATCAAAGATACATGTACAAAGAGTATGCTCACGAGGGAGTGCAACAAAAGATGAAGATCAACTATAAATGATTGACAACAAACTAAAAATATAGATCTATAAAACTATATATCCAATCTTCCAAAAAGGAGATGCAAAAAGAAACAAAATTTTATCTTGAACATATCTAAATCTAGTGGAAAACAAAACATAAAAACAAGTTTGTAACATCTAGATAATGAACTAACTATATATCCAAAAACAATCTACAAAATGACCTTTTTCCATGTAGTTTTTATCACGACTCACCATGTAAAACCATTATGAAAATTGTAGCTAATACTAAATAATCATAGCAGTTAAGGGTATTTAGTCACAAGTATGGAATGAATATCTGATAACATATTTTTATTTTTTTTTATCTTATAAGTTAGCTTAATTTATTTAACATTTTGTAAAACCATATATAAGTGTTTTCGTTTAGCTAAGAGTCGGTGTTCCTCAGAGGTAAGGAAACAGGTTAACGACCCAAGACTCACACGCATGTGGCAGGAGTGAAAGCATGCTCCCTTACTGAACACCAACAGGTCATTCCAAGTGGCATGTTTTCCCTCTAACAAAAGTGAAACTGAGCCTACATTTGCTAATAGCTGCTAGAGATGATTGTCCTCACTACTAGTTTGAGAACTAAATTATGATAAATTTTCCTGGTGTTGAAAAAAAATAATAATTATTAATAATAACACATAAATTAATAAATTTTCAAAAAAATTTCCTATTTAATAAATTAATTAAATATATAATGTTTAAATAATTTTTATAAAATAATTTCAATCCAAAAATGAAATAATTACTAAATCAATACAATTTATCTATTAAAATTAAACAGAAATAAAAATTAAATGTTATTTATATAACAGTTAAGTATCAAAACATATTATGTATACATCATAAATGGAAGAAAGGAAAATAATCATTATATATTTTTAAAGTAAAATAAAATTAAACATATAATAAATGAGAAATGAAAATTTAACACTCGACGTAAATACTTTTTGAAAAAATAAAAAAAATAGAAAAAAATGAGTAACATTGAGTATATAATATATACATAACAAATATATAGACCCTAAGATAGTTTAACATTGTATGGAAAAAAATTAAAAGGTGTAAGAAGGTTAGAAGAACGGTTTGCACTTTGAAATAGTAAATGAAACATATCCTTTAAGAAATAAAATTTATGTATTTAATTATTAAAAATTAAATCAATGTTATTTTGATATTGAAAAAATAAAATTAATAAACAACATATTAATATATGACATCTAGATAAGTTTATTATTTTATAGTAAAAAATATATTAAAATTTAAAATATTAATATTAAAAAATAATAGCAAATTGAAATGGTTTGATGGTTTTTTTCGCTAGAGCAAGAGTCATACCTTCTATATCATTAAATCAAACATAATTTACAATATATACACATTCCACCACACTGTGTGGTCTAAGGCAAAATATGCAGTTGTCCTACATAATCAAAGCCCTCAAGCCTCAAAAAGTTCTTGCCGAACACTTTAGAGTATAGAAAAAAATAGGCTACGGGAGTTGCAGGGCATATGAACCCTCCCCACAAACACCCGCGCCAACAAAACCCTAACTTGCCTCTTGATTGTTGCCATTCATTTTTCTTCATAAATCTGACGATGGAGATACACATCGCTCCATGAAAAAGCACGATGTTTAACCCTTCGACCCCACTAAACTGCTCGCTCCATCCTGATCGTTGATCATTCTCACTGAATCAGACGACAGAGCAGCAAATCGCATGACTGAAATCATTGGACTTTAGTGTGCGATGAGGGTGGTTTTCAGACCCAGCCCTCATCCACGTGTCAAGATTTGTATGGCATCGCTGCTAAAAAATAAAAACCACCTTCGGCTTGAAAGCGGTGCAAGCGCTCCAAAACCACTCGTGAAGTGGTTTTTTCTCCCGGTACTGGAAAAAAAGTGAAATGTTGCCACCAGAACGGGGCCGTCGATTATTACTCTTCACCTTTCTCCTAACTGAGAAAACCATGCTCTAGACTCCGAGGAATTTCAGGGTTGTAATAACCATAGTTGATGAGGCCGACCCTGGCCAGCCTTCCATCGTAGACCTGTCTGACCAAAAAAGAGACTCCTGCAAAAATATGTTCATTGCGTATTGGCTTCCTTAGTTTTGTTCAGATACACTTCTTTATCCTCTTCCGCCTGGTTATGGCAAAGTTCTTTTTGGTTGCTTTGTGACATTGCAAGCCAACCCATCGAAATTCTGCTGTCCTTACAGTTGACACCATGGTTGGCAAGAATTTCCACCAATTTGTTGGCCTTTCTACGCACATGGATGAATCTAAGTGTGCGTAGTTCCTGAAGATGTTCCTGTATTTTATGAAGAACCCTTATTAGCCTCCAGTGTTTTGTAACTTTTTCCGGCCCTATTCCATGACTAATTCTCTTGGCTGCATTGATGACTAACTCTGAATCAGCTTCTATTATCACATTTTGGTAGTTGTCCTGTTTCAGAAATTCTAAGCATTGTTCGAATGCCATTAATTATGCCATGTTGTTGGTGGCTTTTCCTAAATGAAAATGGAAGAGGGATATGATGCTTCCGGTTTCATCCCGAAGAACTCCTCTGAAGCCATCCATTCTCGGGTTTCCTTTTGAAGCTCCATCGATGTTATACTTCAAAAAACCTACCGGGGGGGATTCCAGAAATCTTTAACCATTTCCCTCATGATTATTTTCCTTTCTAGCCCTTATGGAACAAGCCCCTACATGTCTAATTGCCTGAGAATTCTCAATTCAGCCTCTGAGGGAGGATTTTTGGGGAGATCCCTTACTATGGTGCCAACTGTCTCTTTAAGCTATTTCAAGATCTGCTCCAACAGGCAAAGCGAGGAATTCTTCTCTTCGTTGAAAATTCTTTTGTTTCTTTCTTTCCACACATCCCATATAATGAAACTTGGCAAAAGAGCCCAGGCAGAGTTAAGAACTTTATAATCTGAAAAATTATTCCTCCAGTTATTTAAGGTGTTAGTAATACTTTCTTTGTCTCTATCTGACTGATTGAAGATGGTGGAAAAAATATCCCATAACCTTGAGGTGAAAATGCAACTATTGAGAAGATGTTCCAATGTCTCCTCTTGGGCTTCACAGAGCTGACATCGGGAGGGTCCCAACAATCCTCTCTTTCTGATATTGTCCCATGTTAAGATTTTCCTATGGTGAACCAACCACATAAAGAGTTTGATCTTCATCCAACCTTTGTGCCTCCATAGCTTCTACCAGATTCTAACCGGAGCTTGGGATTCCAGCCCAAGGAGAATACCTTTTTCTTCCTTAATATTAAAACTACCCTCTTTATTGTTACCCCATCTTAGTTGATCCTGTCCTTCCATGACTAAAATCATCCTCTGATCCAACATCCTCTTTAGGGACTCCGCTCTACTGTTAAGGGTTCTGTCCTCTCTGCCATCTATCTTTCTCCATGTTCTCCATTTTCCTATATTGTGAGCTTGCTCCCAAAAGTCCTTAACCTTTACTAAACCTTGGTTGTCTGTCTGATGCTTAAGGCCCAAAAATTCCTCTTTCAATAGTGTTGGTTCTTGTTGCCATTTATCCTCCCAGAAGAGTGCCAGATCTCCATCTCTGATTTCCCAGAAGCTATTTTTTTGAACCACCTCTCTATTCTCCCAGGCCTTGTTCCATATGGGAGAGCCCTTCATGTTTCCCGATATTCTTATTAGCTCAGAAGGATGCCAGGAGCTGGCATATTTTTCCTTCGAGATGCTTGCCCATTGAGCCTTAGGATCCTTAACCCACCGCCACCAAAGTTTGGCCCCAAGAATCTTATTGTGAATCTCTAGATCATCGAAATGGCTTGATGGTTAATCATATATGGTTCTAAAGGAATCTGGCTAGAAATATAATTTTTTGGTGAGATGTATTTTGAATTTACTATAAAATATAGTTAAGTTAGTGGAACTACACTTTCGAAATGAATTAAGAGATCCGTAACAACTTTTTGTGAGTCATTTTTATTATTATTATTATTTAACTTTAAGCTCGCGGCAACAGACACCAAATTGGTGTATGAAACCTTTATTTGGTAAGACAAAGGACCCACCTACGCACAACAATTTAACCCACCTCTTTAGAACAAGACAAATAGTATCCCACACTTTTTTTTTAATTTTTTCTAACAAAATTCTCTACCAATCAATGATTAAATAAGCTTAATCCATCTGACACCATGTTCCAAAACAAATGAAAACTAATCCGTCCATTAGCATAACTCATCTTCACCATTGATTTTAACTTGTTGGTACCACTAAGTCTATTAATAGTTGCAACACTTTCCATGTTGATTATCCTCGTTGTCTCCTTTCTAGCTTTGTTAATTATTGATAGCAATACTATATGTAAATATAACTATGTATATTCTTAAGTTTGAAATAATCTTTGAGGCAAGGAATCAAACATTTGGTTTATAAAAAACAGTTATTATAATTCAAAGACAAAAATTTCCTTATATTTAGCTTTAAGGTTGTATTTTTTATTTATTTTGCACTATTAAATTCGTAAACGATGTTTTTAATTTAATAATATAATTTCTTTAAAAAAAATAAAGAAATAGTTAATCTCAAAAGTAATAGGAAACTCAATCATGTGATCTAAAAATGAGTACAATTTTAAACAAGTTCACCAATGAACACTATTTATAAAAACATTAACAGGGACTCAACCAATTATTATTTGTAAAAACATTAACAGAGACGCAACCAATTAAGCAAACCTCCACAACTATTTACAAGTGGAATAATGTGTTCTAAAGAAAATGTAATAGAATAAACAACACAACTTGAGTTTCAGTGACAAATTGTGATTTTAAAAGGGAAACCCAATGTCTATGGTGGTTATTTCATATAAGTGGTCCTTGCTCATTTCCTTGTGTTTTTTTTTTTATGTCAGCAACAACATCAATAGCTTATGGAAACCATTGTTATACAACTCCAACAATAGTTGTGCGTTTATGGCCTTGCCAACTTTTTGGTTACCTCCAACTGTGGTTTTTTTTTTTTTGAAATTTTGTTGCACTTTGCATTCACAAGAGAGAAATCTAAAGTGTATTTTTTAGACAAGATGTTGCACTTTGCATTCACAAGTGAGAAATCTAAAGTTTATTTTTTGGATAAGAAGCTTCAAAGATAGCATATGTAATGTAATTGTAATGATAGAGCCTATTGCTAGAACATAATTGTTCTCTGATTAGTTAATAGTTGATATGGACTTGGATGCTAAGCACTTGCAGAGAATTTGGTTTATAGCCATTTATGTTTCGATAACATGATGAAAATTTGTGCCGATTTACAATTTAGGCACCTCCAAAAGGTTATACCAAGGTAATATTATATATACATTTAAAAATATATATATATATATTTATATATTATATATATTAAAAAACTTAAAGCACCCATTCTGAAAAAAACACTACAAGGTAATGTCAAGCCCTACTAAAGGTTTTTGTTGATACATCATTTGTTCCACATTACTTCTATAAAATTATTCACTGTGGTTTTTACAAAAATTCCTCATTCCAGAGATCCTATAACTATATATTCGACAAAACTAGAACAATAAATATTTACATCTAAATTGTGCCATTCAAAAACAATAAGTAAAACTAGAGAGACTAAACATCCAATGGCGTTGGACTATTCAGATCCAGGCCAGTGAAAACTTCTTCATTGCTCCTATTCATATCCAGCCCGGTGGAGTATTCATCATTACTCTTGTTGCTTTCCTCCACCTTGAGCTTCAACTGCTCAATTTTTTGTCGCAGTGCACCTACCTCATCCTCCAGTTGGTGAATACATTCCTTCTTTTCCAACTGTCTCTCCTACATAGTCAATTTCTCTTACTACTATTGGTGGATGCTATGCTGCAGCACAACCAATCCTTCTCGTAACTCCAAGTGGTCCTAAAAAAAATTGATGCAGGTTTTCCAATTTCTACCTCTAGCCAGAGAATTTCATGGTCGTGGCCCCTTTCATCGCCCTGCGATGGTCCCATGCGCCCGACAGGGAGCTATCCTCTGCGCTTTGCACACTCATATCTATCTTCACACTATCTTTAGCCAGCTTCTCCAAAATGCCACAGACCCCTGTATCGCGCCCTCCTGACTCAGGGGTACCCTTGACCCACCACTCTAGGAACCCTCCGGCCTCCAATCCGTCCTCCACACCGGCCTCCAAAGAAGCACCAAGGTTATGTTCTTGAACCCCCTCCTAGTCCAATAGATTATTAGCATGCCCACCCACAACTTTCTCAATTATGTCCGCACTCAGACAAACATCCCTCTATGGATCAACACACAAATTATCCCCGTTGTTCTGTTCCAGAACCCCCTCCCAATCAAGCACACTAACAACACCCAACCCAACAACCCTCACCCAAGCAACTGCACTTAGACATGCAGCCCCCTGAAGATTACAACTCAAAAACTTAGGCACACCAGACATCTTGAGATTCTACCCTACAACCTAGACCCAACCACTGACTCTCACATACCTCAGCTTTAGCTGTTGGGCCTTTGAAGAGGCTACTTGAGTAGAAAAGAATCTGAAACCATAAAAGTTGAACATATCATTATTCCTTAAATAGAAAGTGCAGGACTGTATGATGATGTAGTACCATGGGGAGGAACTGTTGGAACTGTAATCGCGATGTACCTCCATAAATTCCTAGCAATCTGCAATTATTTCCCATCTCCGTTCCTAATCCTTAATTCCCATCCCAGCTTCCTCTGATGAGCAACCAAAGCATTTTGAGCGTGGGAATTAATTAATGCTACGAATTCCCCATTATCTTGCAATCAATCGAGATGGTGCATCGACCTTTGCACCATGATCCAGGGCATGGGAGATGGATACACACATATTGAAATATTCCATGCACAAATGTTGTACCAGGGTGACGAACACAGACACTTCACAACCCCAAGTAGAGGAAGTGCATTCCACGAGGCTCTAGGATTGGCCATAACTCATGTGGATTGATGTGATAGGACCCAAGGTGCAAGGCAATGAAGGGGATAGAAGAGGGGAACATAATAGAGAGAAGGGGAGGCGGGAAGAAACGGAAGAGGGGCACATAACAGAAAGGAGAGGAGGTGGGACAAAATGGAAGAGGGGCGCAACAAGGAGAGAGATAGGAGAATGACAGAGGATAAGGGTGAGAGGGTTAAATAGGAAAGAGGAAAATGGGGGGAGGGAAGGGGGGTCAAAAAGAGAGGGGGCGAAGGGGGGGGGGGGAAGAGAAAACTAATAAGCCAACTTTAGAAACAAAATTTTGAAGTCCCCATTTCTGGTATTTTCTTACTTCTTAGCTAGACCAAGAATAACATCCTCAACCCAGAACTTGAAGCTCATCAACACAATTAGGGGATGCTAGTCATGCCATCAACCTCGTTCACAATACTCCTTTCTTATCTCAACTGGATAGTCCTGGTTTGCCTGTTTTTCGACTTCTTGGTTATTTCCTCTGAGAATATGGAAAAAGGAAACCAAATCAAAGGAGGGTTTCAGCCCTTGGGATCTCTTGATAGTTTGGTTTAAGATAGTGTTTTTTGTTGATGAATTATAGATCATATGCCTAATGATTATCATGGAGAACCCTAAGACCTGTATTTTTGTAATGACCTTATTTTGAGCCAATGTGAGGCATAGGAACAAGCCGTAAGCTACTTCTTGGTTTTTTCTCTTCCTTCCAAGCTTCCAAGCATATCTATCTTCAATGATTCCTTCAGTATTAATGAGAACCCCTCCCCCTCCTGCCACCCCAGGATTACCTTTTGATGTGTCATCGAATTGAAGGGTCCATTGATTCATGGATCTGATCCATTCCACCAGACCTTCCAAGTACAACCACATAATCCACTAGGATCGAGAGGGAACACATCTACCCAGGAGCTGAGAGGTCGGGGATCCAACCCACGGAGCTAACCAAGCAGATTCGAGCTTATCCAAGGAAGGGTCTATTTCCAGTCTATGAAATTCCATACATGTTGAAAGGGATAGCATGGCTATTACCCCAGCTGGGGGCATGGACTTTTTTAATATAGCCTTGTTCCTTGATAACCAAATTTTCCAATAGACATACTTAGGAAGAGCATACTAGATTTCTTTGAATTTTCTTTTGGCTTGAAGGGAGCCCAAGTAAGATTTGGGCTAAGAGCTTAAGAAAATCAGGAGGTCTGAAGGCCAAGCAGTTCTATAGAATAGAGGGAATTTATTTCTTCACGAACTCACAAAGCGAGCATATTGAGGTTGCGAGCTGGCCCTGCTTCTAAAGATTTTTAGTTGTAAGATTTTTTTTATGCGATAGCAACCAACAAAAAAAATTGACTTTTGGGATGGCATTCGTTTTCCATATTTTTCCCCAAATGGAGTTTTTAGGTGGTAATTGGGAGTTTAAGAGCATGTTCAAATACCCTTATTTGACGGTATAACTGATATTCTTCCAGCCCCACTTGTCTACCTTTCCAAGAGCTATGGGGGCACAACCTCTTAAATTATTGAAAATATTATCCTTTTGGAGGAGAAGAGCCTCTGGGATATTTTCGAGCTTCCAGCCCTTCCATCCTCCCTACTAGTTCCACTCGGAAATATGGTCTAGGTTTTCCACCCCAATTTGACTCATAAAGTTTTTAAGATCCACTAGGGAAAGGCCTGATTCCAAGTGTTGGAGTCCCATAATCGAATCTGGAAAAATCTTGGTGGAGGCTCCATTCCCCGGAATTTTTCTTAGATTTTTGTTGATAATATCCCTGGAGGAGTGGATCAAACGCTATATGGGGAAGCCTAATCCAAGTGCCTCTCGACACCCATGATCAATTTGTTGAGTTAAATACTTAGCCCTTATCACCTGGGTCCACCATTGATTCAGATTTGTGGTCATATTCCAATACAATTTTTCTCCCATTGCCATGTTAGCTAACCCCGAATCCCTTATTCCCAATCCCCCATGTTGTTTTAGAGCTCTGACTATTTTCCAATTCACTAAGTGGTGCTTCTTGGTTTTTGTTTTACCTCCTTCCACAGGAATTTTCTTATGTACATGCCCATTTGATGCAATACACTCTTGGGGGCGTGCAGGGCGGTAAACTGATACAGAGGGATCATTAACAAGACTGAATTTACAAGGATTTCTCTGCTTGTATAATTGAGAAAAATCCTGCCCCAATTTACAATTTTTGTTTTCATTTTATCTTGCACTTTTTTCCAGGCATAGGGGGAAGCTCTTCTTAAGAAGATAGGGATCCCTAAATAATTGAATTCTTTCCACTCATGGACTGCTTTAAACCCCAGGATTTCTTCAATATTTTTTTTCCTTATGTCTAGAGACGTTCCAGCTATAGATGTGGCTTTTGCTGTTATTAGAGGCTCCCCCAGACACACTGAGGAATCTATCTAAGTTTCTATTGAATTGTCGAGCGATTGTGATCGAGGCTCCACCCATCAAAATAGTATCATCTGCGAACTGCCCATGATTTATGATTTTGATGCCTTCCTTGTATATTATTCTCTGGCAATTGAGGGTAGCTCTTTCTTGTTCTAATTTCCAACTCATGGCATCATCCATGATGATATATAAAAAAAGGGGAGATGGAGCACCCTTGACGAAAGTCTCTTGAAAATTTGAAGAAGTTTGCCACCCTGCCATTAACCAACGGAGAAATCTAAGGAGAAGGAATACAAAATTGATCCATCTAATGAAAGTCTCATCCAACCATATTTTTTTAAGGACTTTTATCAGGAATCCATGTCTTACTTGGTCAAAAGCGTTTTCCATGTCTAGCTTAATGATCATCCGTTGGTCTCCCCTTCTCCAGTTAGAATCTAGAGCATCTTGGATTAGGATAATATTATCAAAGATTTGTGTACTTGGGACAAACCCCCCTAGTTTTCAAGAACAAAGAGGGAAATACAAGTTTAAGACGAAATGTCAACAACTTCAGGAATATTTTGTAGGAGACATTGTAGAGGGATATTGGGTGGAATCTAGAGAAAGTGGAGGGACTCGATTCTTTGTGGATCAAATCCAGAAAGGAAGAGTTTATGCCACCCCCCATAGAAAAGTGTTTGAAAGAGTATCCCACCAATATGAAAAGGTCGTTCTTAATAACATCCCAGAAGGAATGATAGAAGCTAGCCAAGAATCCATCCGGGCACGACGCCTTATTAGGGGGGAAGGAAAAATCACCTTTTGAATTTCCCCGACCATCGGTGGGGAAATTAGAGAGCAATTCCGCTCCTCCGACACTATCACATTGATACTCTCAAGAAAGAATTCTTCACTAGAAATATCCCAAGTATGGTCCCTTGTATATAGATTTTCATAATGCTCTACTTCTTCTCTTTAGATTTCATTAAACTTCTTAATATTCTCCCCCCATGATTTATCTGAGTTATATTGTTTTTTTTTTCCCTGAACTTGGCTTTCTTATGGAATAAATTTGTGTTCTTGTCCCCAACCCTAAGCCAGTTATTTCTAGATTTTAGTCTCCAATACTCCTCTTCCCTTCTGAGGTTTGTATCAAGGGTCTTAAAAATGTTTGCTTCCTTATGGAAATATGATTCTTGAACCAATTTTGATTCCATTTTCCCTTGGATTACACCAAGTTTTTCTTCCATCTCTTTAATGTTATTCTCTTATTTGTTTTCCTTTAACTACTTTTTAATGTCACCTTTCAATTGGAAGATCTTGGACTCCGAGATGGTTATTGGGCTTCCATCAATCTAGCCTAAACAAGGGAAACCAACTCCAAGAAATTGGTGGCTTCCAGCCATAGGGGAGAGTAGCGGAAGGGGATTGGGCCAAGATCTAAGGGTTGGGAGATAATCAAGCTTATCGACTGGTGGTCAGAACCGAACCATGGGAAGATGGAGGACTTGAGGTTGTAATTTAGGATTACGAGATTGTTAGCAGCTAGGAAATGGTCCAACTGGGATGCAATATAGTTCACTCCAACTCTTTTGTTGGTCCATGTATACATAAATTTTTGGGGTAATGAGGTCCTCCATATGTTCTTGCTAGGTGTCATGAATAATGGAGCCCCCTCTTTTTTCATGATTTCCCATAGTTGTGTTGAAATCTCCTCCAATAATACAGTTATGACCGAACTCTGTATCTTTTAACTCCATCAAGGATTTCCAACATTCTTGTTTTTCCAAAAAGTGGGTGGGCATGTACACATTGATCAATGTGAAGAGTTGCTACTTCTATTTAATATTAAAAATAGTTGTTATCCAATGAGTTTCTTTTAGGGTACTTACCAGTTGGAGTTTTGTCATATTCCACAGTGAGGAGAGGCCACCAAATTCTCCTCTTGAACTGAATGTTTCCAGGTTGCTAGTACTCCAAAACTTATTTTTAGTTGAGTTGAGAGACTCTTCATCCAACTTGGTTTCCTATAGGAGGGTGACTTCTGGTCTTTCTTTTCTAATTAGGGATTTCACTTCCGTTACTTTTTATTGATCCCAGTCCCCTACAATTCCAAGAGACGATATTCATTAATCACTCTTTTAAGTTCCCCGTCCCCTTTCCAGAGCCCATATTATTTCCTTTTTTTCCTCCCCCTTATTTATTCCCTGCACCTGCTAGTTGATGAGCGATAGTGTGTTGGAATCCCAACTCTTTGTCTTTTTCGATTTTCTCCCTTCTGACTTCCTTATCTGTTTTTCTTCCTACTTTCTTCCCTTTTCTGTCTAGATGCTTCATTCTTTCACTCTCGGGTCTGTCATCTACAAAGCTCAGTTGCACAGAAGGCCATGTACCTTTCATAGATGTCAGGAATACAACCATGTCTTCCTCTTCCTCCGATGATTCATCAAAACTACTATCAATGTCATGGAAATAGATCGACTCCTTATGACTTTTTGGGGGATGACCTAGGGGAGCAGACCAAGGGGTTGGGTCCTCCTGAGAGGAGGAAGGGGGGGTACAAATCCTTCTACAATAGCAACATTTTCCAAGATCCCAAAACAATTCTCTGACACCAAACAAGGGTCGCCCCTAATAGTCGTGCCCAAGGGAAGGGCAGGCTCAACCACCTTAGAGACAGAAACAGAGCCTAGGGGGCTGATGGGAGCCGAAAACTTCGAAGGCTTAGGCCACTTGACCTGCTGCCATTGATCTTTAGGGTCCCCAGACTGCTTCTCCAAAGAATCCACACCTTTAGGACAACCTTTTGCAAAATGCCCATATTCCTGGCACAACGTGCATTTGAAAGGTAGTTGGTCATAGTCAACTTCTTGCACATGCGTCCAATTACCATACACAAAATGACAACCATTGGGAGACCTTTCTCTAAATCCACCTCCACACAAATCCTCATGCATAAGAAGAGGCCATCCTTTGGATCAGAGCAAGCGATGTACCTCCCAAGGGAGTTCCCAATGAGTGGTAAGGTCACATCATTCGAACAATGAAGGGGAAGGTAAGGAAACTTCACCAAGACCAGAACCGACGAAGAAACATCACATTTTTGGTTGAAGTCGGGACTCCAGTGGTTCAGGTAGAGCCCCTGAGCCCCCATAAAGTATGGACCACTCCTTAACACTAAAACTTGATCCAAACTATTCTCAAAATAAAAATTATAGAAGCTTTTACCACAGAAGGAGGAGATGGCAACACCTTTAATAATAAGATTCCAGTTCTTTTCAACCCAGGCCTTTACCATCCAAGGGTATGGCCAAAGGCCCATGAACTGGTCAATAAGACCCCTGTCAGCAACCTGTAGGGCGTGAGAGTGGGCTTGCGGGGCACATAGTTATATCTTGGGGATCTCTGCTGCTTTCTTCACAAACTTAGATATCCCCTACTTGCAAAGCTTCGAAGCAGAGGCCACCAAAACATTGAATGTGGCTATCTCTGCCAGCAGTGACGCCTCCTCGGATGGTTCCGACATAGCACACCCAACCCCAGGACCAACAAGGCAGGTTGCAGAAGATCCACATACGACCGAAGACACATTCGGCAAGGGCCATAACACTGCGAAAGCCAACCAACATAGGCAGGAAGGGAGGGCCAATCCCAAACAGAAGGGTCGAGGACCCGCAGTGGGGACCCAGGAAACTAACTACAGTGTCAGACCTTCACTCTATCAATAGATCTAGGCACCATACTTGTAGAGCACATTTTTGGGCATGTGATTATTGATCCAATGTATAAATTTAAGGAGCACTTAAAATTGTATTTCATATAACATTTGATATTTATGTTTATCCATCATTTTAATATCATTTATTTTATGTGTTTTTGTTATTTTTGTGCTGCGAATATAAAATATTTCTTTTGTTAATAATTTTTTTGTTCAACATGTTTTGTAATATTTTGGAAATATCAAACATATTCAATCACGTTCATTCTTATTGCAAACCTAGCCAATAATTTGGTGCAATTACATATATTCACAATTTATGTAATTCCAAATATTTTACAAATCATGTTGAACCATTCTCAAAAAGTTCAAGTAACTAGGTCAAGCTCATTATCTATAATGTATTTTGAAGAGGAATAATCCATCTCAACTTTCAACATGATAATTTGGATTAAAAAAGGACCTTATAAATAATAAAACAAGTTTGAAAAAGTTTCTAAATAGGAATTTGGGAGGATTATAACATTTCAAGAAATAATGATACACAACACATCCATTTTTAACAAATTTATAATCTTTTGACAAGTAAGAGGGATGCATGCCTCTACCTACAACCTAACACTTGAAAAGGCCCAAACCTAGTAGCACTCAAATTCATGAATGAATTTATTGAACTCATGATAGCCTTGGTAACCACACTTTTGGCATTTCCACATCCAACCAAAAAATAAATCCATTATTTAATCAAACTAATAAATAGACTCATTTTATAAAAATTAGATTTATCATGAATGTACCGACACCAAAAAAAGTAGTTAAAAACTCTCAAAATGAAACATAAAATTGCTATTCTCTCACTCAAGCAAGAAAAGTAATTTATATTATTTATATTGGACAACTAAAAACTCCCTAAATTTGATTACTCTATCCCCATAGTTTAGTGTTTTGTATAGTGTACCAAGCACCCATAGCTGTGGGAATATCGTGTGAGTCTCAACCTTTAAACTTTAGGGTTTAGTGTTCATACTTTAGGATTAAGTGTGCAAAGTGCAAGATTGCATGATGTGAGTGCAGATGTATACAATACTGACAAATTCAAACACCCACTATGGGTGATTCTATTATTATCTTTGAGTTTTAGCATTATGGGAGCATTTGGTGCTTATCTTGGAGCCTTAATATCATGGGTACTCCATAGTGTGATGCTTATTAAAATGTACTCAGTCCCTTAATGTTGGAGTAAGGGGATAAGAGGTATCTATACCTAACCTCCAAGGTTAATTTAGGGATATGGGGTATTCAAAATTGATATTTACTGAATCACTTTAAAACTGTTTTTTTTAGACCACCATCTTGTTCCCCTCATCAAGAGCTTTCGAACAATGTAAATTTCTTCTAAATTTGGGGTTTGGATACAAAGTTATACGCATTTGAAAGTATATTCTCCAAGTTCCACATTAACATCCATACCATTTTCATGTGGCAATCCTTTTTTCCATATGTCATCATTGTAGAATGCCACATAAGCTAGTATGTAGTTGATAGGTGGCAACATTTTTCCATCTCATTTCACCATGTCAACACTTACCATGCAAGCATGGCACAACATGATATACCATGTTAACATGCCACATCAAGATCTTACAACTTTTAGTAGTATCAAGAGGAAATTCTAATAGTAAAGTCCCAAGCTCCCAATAGTTGGCACTTGATACCCCAACAATCGATAAGACGATAAGGCATAGCCATTAGAGAGAAAACAAGTTTCTTATAGTTAACAGTATTTTTGGGGTACATTATTATTGGGAGGGAAAACCCAACATAGTGATCCCATTCTCTTGATAGCTAGTCATTCAAAATCTAATCTCCAAAAGACCAATAGTTGATGGGAAATTCTCATGCAGTCATCATACTTGTCAAGTTCTATCATTATTAGGGATTTTGCACAATGTGGTCCCCTAGTAAATGATCTGCCGAAGCACTATAACCAATAGGATGATACTTGATAGATCCTACCCAATGGGTGAATGGAAGGACTTCCCATTAGTTAGTAGACAATTTGGGAATAGTTAGAATTAGGGGATCCACGATGTTAGATTGATGAATTAATAACAATAAAGGATTGATAGCTTGATAACTTGATAGTTAATAGCCAAAATCCCTAAAATCCAATTTAGCTAGCTCTTGGTCATGGTTCTTGTAGGGCCATGTGACCAAGGGATGAGGCTAAAGCTTTCCATCCCCAAATTTTTGAAACTTCAATCCCCAAAATTTTCCAAGGAAAAATAGGCTTCCAAAAGAGAGTTTTGTAACCTTTCTTAAGCATTGAAAATGACTCTGATAGAGAAAATATTTCCCCATAAGGATTTTGGAGATACATAAGTCTTTAAAAGCCTATAAAGGTATCCAAACCACTAGCCACAACCTTGCTACTTCTTAAGAAGGCCAAAGATAACCCATGGAAAAACCATTACTTCACCTATTTAAGTGAATTGTTTCTCTTTCCTTTAGTACTATAACTTCACATTTCAGGCTCCAAAAATTACAAACAAAGAGGCTCACATCATGGCTTAACTTCAGAGGAACAAAGTCCCCATAAGCAAAGAATAACCTTTAAGTCTTCTCATCAGGACAAGGATACAATCACAATTTTTTTTATCCCACAATTGGCTTAGGAAAGGCCATTCATACTAACAAAGTACAAGAAGAGCCTTAAGATCAAACCAATTATGCGTCATACTTCACAAATCATACATCTCATATTCATCACAAGAAACATTCCTCAAGGAAGCCCTTTATATATGGGATTCATTCACATTATAAATAACAACTAGTAAACAAGCACAATGTACATTGATCCATATCATCAATACAACATACTTAGTAAAATATCACCATAAATTTCAACTCATTATCACAAACATACATAAAAATTCAAAAAAACATGAACCATAAAATACTAAATAATAATTTCATTTCATTGGCAGGAAAAAGGATACAATTGTCTATTTTCACTTAAGTTTGTTGAAAATTGAAGAAGGGAGAGTCATTGTCCACCCAACCATATGCTCAGCGACACTACAGTCTTTCTTATAGCTAGCCACGCTATAGCTAGATCTAATGCATTAAGGGAACGCTGGTCTTAGGGATTCAAAGAATTGAAATTTAGGGTAGAGGTCATGAAGGCTACTCTCCTTTACTTACAAGAGTAAAGATTTTTCTCTTTAGTTGTTGATTTAGGGGCTAATATCACCACAAATTATGGCCATCATGGGCTTGCACAACAAAAAATGGATCCCTTCACTAATTTAATAGTCCCTTGGTGCTTTTCCTTTTCCTAGTGCCTTATGTGCTTTAATAAAAAAACCACTCGAAATTTTCTCTTAGCTCTCTAACTCAAGCTGAGGACTTCCTTAGTGATTTCCTTAGCTAATTTAGTTAAAATCACAAACCGCACATAGGCCTGTTGTGACCCAATGGGTTCTTAGTAACCCCCTTTTTAGAGTCACACTCATAGCCTCACGTGTGGTTCAATTTTTGCTCATGAATTCCATTGGGTTACTGGACCATATTCTCTAGTTCACATAGACTTTGCATTGTATTGTCTCTTTGATGCTATCTCTTTGTCACAATCTACTCAACCTCACACACCACTTCTCTCCTCCTGTAACTCCCATGCATAGTTGTTGAGCATGAGAATTTGGGGTCCCTCCTTGAGCTAAGTTGTTAATCAGAAGTCTCCTAGATGGATAAGTAGCCCATGCTCTTAGAGCAGTTCAATACCACCTCCCTATTCTTCTCATAATTAGTGGCAGTTGGGTAGTTCAACTACCAAATCAAGAAAACAAGAACATTAATTTAGGAAAGGTAGGGAACTTCCCAAATCCACCTTACAAAGAAGATTCCCTCTCTTTAGTTTTGGTAATATATTAAATTAAAATGAATATTTACATCAAACTTAATTCAATCAAAGTATCCATGTTAGTGATCTCAACGTTATAAATCTTAAATACAATTAGAAAACTTGGGGATTAAAAAGAGGCATTATAATCCATTCTCCCTTAATAAAACACTAACCTAGATATTCTACCATTTGTAAAAATAATTTTATAAAGTAAACAAATACTTAACGATTATTAGACATTTTAATTTTGAAGAAAAAAAACTAATAAAATTACCCTAAAATTTTCAATCAAAAAATTTATATTTTACTAAATAAAAACAAGATTTTTATCAAATATTTTGCTAAAATCCAGTAATAAATGAAAATTTTAATAAATTAAATTTCAAATTTAATTAAAAAATTATTAAAAAAATATAATAAAAATTTCCAAATTTAATTAAAATATTAATAAATATATAAAAAATTATATTTAATTATGTATGAATAATGTTATTCTAATTAAATACCTCTCAACATAGTTTCCAAAAAATGAAATCACACACTGGAAGACATATCTAACTTAGAGTTATGTTTTAAAGTCAATGTATCACCTCCACCGCGCCACCCGCCCCAAAATTTCCAACATATTAAAACCACCATTAAAGAGACCTCTACCAAAAGAGAATTGGAACAGTCACAACTCTAGAATGGGTTCTGATTAGACTAACACTCAAGCTACTCGGCCTATGGGACGGGGCTGCCGGTAACCGATATATATTCTTTTCTCATGGACAGTTTTCCACAATAGAAATCTAACATGGGATAATTTACAAAAGAGAAATTGGATAGGTGGATATTGTTATGCTTGCAAATTGGCAGATGAAAACAATTTCCATATATGTTTTTAGTGCCATTTATCTCAGCAGTTGTCACGTGCACTTGCTGCTCTTTTCGGTTTCCCCTATACTTCTCATGCTTCTATAAAAGAGGCTTTTATTTGGTGGAGCAAGAAAAAGGCATCATGGAGGCCTATCATTCTTCTTTCTCTCTGGTTTATATGGAAGTGGAGGAATTATTGTATTTTTCAGGGCAGATCAGATGATTTCTCGATTGTTTATGATAATATAGTATCCTTTTTCGACTCAATCCCAGCAAAATGTGCTAAAAATAACAAGGCAAATCAATTAGGTCGTCCTCCAAATCACATGGTTTTTCCTAGGGCTTTCTTTGACGGGGAAACATAGAATGATATTTGTGGATGTGGGGTTCATATTATCATGGAGGATAATCTGCAATATCAAATTTTTTGGAATGGAGGAAAGGCTACAAATATCAAAGTAGAAGTGATAGCTCTTGCTGGCCTACTGTTCATATGCCATTATCTTAATATTCAATCACTTTAGATTTGGGGAGATTCAAAAGTTATTATCGATCATGTCTCTCGGAAGCATCATATCAAGGAACAACATCTTATGGGCTGGATGGATCGAATCTCATCTCTATTGAGGCAGTCGGAAGATTACTTTATTAGTCATACCTACAGAACTCAAAATCAAGAAGCTGACAATTTATCCAAGAAAGGTCTGCTCTCTCGTCCGGGCATCTGGAATATGGAGGTAACATTTGAAGCTGAAAGATTCATCATACAGGAATTCTCTCTCCCTGGTACATAACCTTTTTTCATAAGCAGAATACCAGGTATGTCTTACAGGTTTTACTATATTTTGTATTTTGAATTTTGCCACTGATTAGTTCTGCAGATGGTTAAAGTGATCCAATATTATTCTACAACATAGATGTTTGAATTTTAGCCTCCATGATCCTATTGAGGCCATAATATCTCCATCCTAGGCCTAATGCGGTCACATTCAGTCTTATTAGGCCATTTTTTGGGGACCATCTTTTGGTTCAGCCTATGCTGCAAATTTTGTTTCTGTATATTGACTGGTCCTATATTCTCAACATATGTTGTAATATTTTGCAATTATATTTCTTATATAATACTATCAAGCTTTTTTTTCACCTGCAAAAAAAAAAAAAAAAAAAAAAAAAAAAAAAAAAAAAAAAAAAAAAAAAAAAAAAAAAAAAAAAAATGGTTAATGATTTAAGATTAAAGGTACTTCTCCTGGGAGTGAAAGCTTATTACAAGTTTATAATTTTTGGTGAAATAGTTTTTTTTGAATAATAATGATTAATCTGCCATTTATGGATTAGCTGCCAATAATAAATGTCTCCACTACTAATTTAATTTATCAATTTTATTTATGATAAAATCTCCCATTATATTTTAAAAAATAAAAATAAAAATGATCACATAATTAACAACGACGACCAATATTTAACCAATCATAAACTCATCATTAATGTGATGAAACTGTATATACCCACCATTGAATAATATACTTGTTTAAATTTAATTATATACGGTTCAATTCCAATTACATTAATGAGTCTATATACTAAGAAGTAATTATCTTTTTTTTGCTAAAGCAAGAGACGGACCTTCTATTTCATTGAAGCAGGCAAATTACAATATATACAAACGTCCACCAAACTCAGTGGACTTGGGCAAAACAAACATTTTCCCTACTGAAAAAGACACACCCATCCTTGAAATGTACCACCTTAACTCTTTAAGTTACCTACCAAAAAATAAGCAATGGGCAAAGTTGGGCACAAGAGCCTTCCCCACAAATTCCTGTGAAAACGATCCATTAACCTACCTCTTTGATTGCTGCCGTCCAATTTCTTCTCTTAATCTGACGATGGATATGCATATCGCTTTTGGAAGAAACATGATGTTTAACCTCCCGACCCCATAAAACAGCACGATAAATCCTGATCGTTGAAGGGCTTTTCGAGAATGGACAGCTACGCTGAATATCACACGGCCAGATGCTGTCGAACTTTAATGCGCAATGAGGGTGGTTTTCAGTCCCAACCCTCCTCCACGTGTCAGGCTCCGTGTGGAATCGCAGCCCATTCTCCAAAACCACTTTTTGTTTGAAAGCGGTGCGATCGCCTAAAAACCACTCGGCCGGTGGTTTTATCACCCGACTATGGAAATTTGGATGATGATGCCTCCTTCTCCATTGTCGACGGTTGTTCTCACAAGCTTTTCTCTGGACTGAGAAAAACTTTCGCCAAACACCTGGGATTTTTGAAGATGAGATTATCCTATCTGCCATTATCAACTCGGGATAGCCTTCTATCTGTTTGACCCAAATGAGAGAAACCATCCACGAAATGATCATCGAGACCAATCCTTTTTAGGTTGGTGCCAAAATAGTTCTTTGTCCTTTTCAGCTAAGTTATGACTACGGGTTTTTAAAATGCTTTGTGGTATTGCTTGCCACCCTGTCAGAGCTCTGCTTTCCTTGCAGCAAACCCCTTGGTTGGCTAAGAAATCCGCTAGTTTGTTAGCCTCTCTGCACACATGATTGAACTTGATTGAGTTAAGCCCCTGAAGGTGACCCTGAATTCTCTGGAAAACTCGAATTAATTTCCAGTGCTAAGAGACTTTTTCCGGTTCTGATCCGCAATGAATTCTTTTTACCGAGTTAATCACTAACTTAGAGTCAGCTTCAATGATCACATTGTGACAGTTCTCCTACTTCAAAAACTCTAAGCCTTGCTCCATCGCTATTAATTCTGCCATGTTATTGGTGGCTCTTCCTAAATGACAGTGGAATAGGGAGAGGATATTACCTGCTTCATCCCTCAGAACCCCCCCATAGACCGCTATACTAGGGTTACCTTTTGAGGCCCCATTGATATTGACTTTCAAAAAGCCTCTTGGAGGAGGTTGCCAATACTCCTTTTCAGAATCCTTTTTGTTAACTGATTTGTTCTGGTCTGGTAGGATGATCCCCTGCATGCCTAACAACCTGAGAGTTCGTAGGTCAGCTCCTGAGGTAGGAATTGTGGGAAGAACCCTGATAGATGAGCTGACCATTTCCTTGATCTGTTTTAGGATCCGATCAAACAGGCTAAGAGCGTGATTCTTTTCATTTTTGAAGATTCTCTTGTTCCTCTCTTTCCATATATTCCAAATAATAAAACTTGGCATGAGAGCCCAAGCTAGGTTGAGAACTTCGTTATCTGAAAAGTGTCTCCTCCATCTGTTTAGGGTGTTTGTAATACTCTCTTTGTCCCTGTCAGACTGTTGAAAAATGTTGGCAAAAGCATCCCAAATCCTGGAAGTGTAATTACAACTGTTGAGAAGATGTTCCATAGTTTCCTCTTGGGCTTCACAGAGCTGGCAGATGGAAGGTCCTAACATGCCTCTCTTTCTAATGTTGTCCCAAGTCAAGATTTCCCTGTGATGAACCAACCACATGAAGAGTTTGGTCTTCATCCAACCTTGATGTCTCCAAAGGTTTAGCCAGGTTCAATTTGGAGCCTAGGAAACTAGCTCAAGGAGAATACTTTTTGCTTCCTTGATGTTGAAGATGCCTTCGTTGTTGTTTCCCCATCTGAGTTGGTCATGCCCTTTAGAAACCAAGATCCTCCTTTGATCCAGCATTTTCCGAAGAGCCTCTACCTTTGTTTCTAGTATTTTCTCATTCCTGCAATCTATATTCTTCCATATCCTCCATTTTCCATTATTGTGGTTATTATCCCAAAAATCTTTCACTCTTTTTAAGTCTTGGGTGTTAGTTTCATGCTTCAGGTTCAAAAAATCCTCTTCTAACAATCTTGGCTCTTGTTGCCATTTGTCCTCGCAGAAAAGAGCCAGGTCTCCTTCTCTGATTTCCCAAAATTTATTTCTTTGAACTAAACCTCTATTCTCCCAGGCTTTGTTCCAGATAGTAGAGCCCTTTATGTTACTATACATCCTTATGAGATCAGTATGCTACCAAGAGCTGGCATATTTTTCTCTCCATATGCTTTCCCATTGTGCCTTGGGATTTTTAACCCAACGCCACCAGATTTTGGCCCCTAGAACCTTACTTAGGATCTCTTGGTCATCTAAGCCTAGGCCCCCATGATTATTGGGTTTACAAATCTTTTCCCAAGAGACCAAGGCCCATTTTTTCCTAGTTTCCAACCTGCTCTAGAGAAAGTCTCTTTGGATGTTTCTAAATTGCTGCAGGACTCCTAGGGGGGCAGGTAGTGTTGAAAGCATGAAAATTGGAATTGATTGGAGCACCGCCTTTGTCAGCACTAGTATGCTAGCCAGATTTAAAGATCTGCTCGTCCATTTTTTGACTTTGTCCTGCATTTTGGTGATTAAGGGTTCCCAAATACTCTTGTGCAAGGGTTTTGCAGTTAGAGGAACTCCTAAATACTTTGAAGGGAGGGAATCCCTCTGAAAGCCTAAAATTTTGGAGATTTTTTTTTTTTTCTGAATAGCAATATTGGTATTAAAGAAAAATATTTTGGATTTGGAGAGATTGACTTCCATACCTGAGGCCATGGCAAAGTCATTCAGTATTTATTTGAACGCCTGAGCCTCTTTGATAGTGGGGATACCTTGTAACATGGTATCATCTACAAATTGTTGATGTGTCAAATCTTGACCATTCTCCTTCAGGGTGAGACCTTGAATTGTACCCATAACTTTGGCATGCTTGATAGATCTTCCAAGACCTTCCATCATGAGAATGAAGAGAAAGGGAGAAAGTGGATCCCCCTGCCTCAGCCCTCTGGAAGGAATAAAAATCTTAGAAGGAGAACCATTAACCAATATTAAAAAGCTGGAAGAGGTGACCAAGGCCATGACCCATCCTACCCAGATGTGATTGAAACCAAAAGCCTTTAGCATATTCCTGATGTAGGTCCAGTTCACTTTGTCATAAGCTTTTGCTATGCCCAGTTGCAAGATCATACCAATTTTCCTTGCGCTGGTTAATGAGTGCACTACTTCATGCGCTTGAATAATGTTATCTAGAATTTGTCTGCCTTCAACATAACCTGATTGCTCCCCCGAAATCAGAGAAGGAAGCAGAGGTTTGAGTCTGTTGGCCACTACCTTGGATATAATTTTGAAGACCACATTGCAAAGTGCTATGGGTCTATACCTATCTGGTGTCTGTGCATTTTCCTGTTTAGGGATCAGTGAGATGAAGGAGGTGTTGAGCGCTCACAAGATGGTTCTGTTCATCCTGGAGTCTTCCACAACATTCAAAATATCCTCTTTTACAATATTCCAGCAAGCTTTAAAGAAGTCTACATTGAAGCCATCCGGGCCTGGTGCTTTTCCATTCTGCATGTCTTTGAGAACCTCATTGACCTCTTCTTTCATCACTGGTCTGTTGAGATTGAAATTTTCCTCTCTAGTCACCAGCTTAAGTATATGCTTAGTTACTTCCCTGATGTAATAATCTCTATCTGGATTATTTTCCTGGGCTATTTCACGGAAGTGTTGAACCAACACAGCCTCTATCTCTTCATGGGATTGAAGAAGTTGTCAGTTCTCCTTTTTTATTGAAGATATTCTGTTGTGTGCTCTATTCGCCATGGTGGATCTGTGAAAAAATCTAGTGTTACGCTCCCCTTCTTTTAGCCATTGGACTCTAGATTTTTGTCTCCAAAAAATTTCTTCTCTTTTACACCAGTTTTCCCAATCTTGATGATATTTCTCCACTAGATCATTTTTGTGTTTATTAAAACCTTCCGAGATCATAGTTTGGTTGAGTGCCTGCATTTTAATTTCCAACAATTTCTTTTCTGCAAAAACATTTCCAAAGTTCTTCTTATTCCAATCTTTGAGCCTTATTTTTATGTGCTTTAATATTTTATGAAGCATGAACATTCTAGATCCCTGAATCTGTAGATCTTCCGCCCACCATTTTTTAATATTACTGATGTAATCTGGGTGTGAAAGCCAAATATTCTCAAATCTGAAAGGTCTATTTCAGGGGTACCTATACCCCTGGATCTCCTTTTGAATTGGCCAGTGATCTGAGCCTCCTACTGGAAGAACACTAGCTGTTATATCCTTATCTAAAAGCATGAGATCCTCCGAGATAATGAATCTGTCCAACTTGGATGCTACCTGAGACTCTCCTCCTCTCTTGTTGTTCCAGGTGAAGAGGCCATTAATTGTTTCAACATCCACTAGTTTTATGTTATCTGAAAAGATCTGAAAAGCTAAGGAGTCTTTACTAAGTGCTCTGGTTCCACCTTTTTTTTCAGAAAGTGATTTTATCATATTAAAATCCCCTCCCAGGATCCAGGGTATTCCGGCATGTCTTTCCCTGAGATACGCTAGGGATTCTGTAAACTTGAGTTTGACTTATATTATTTGAGGGCCATACACATTCGTGACTAGATAGGTACTCCTATCCCCAACAGGCTGAATCAATACTGATAAATAATTCCTTACAGCTTTGGCATCAATTAAATCAATTCTTTGGGGGTTCTAGAGCATGAGAATACCTCCTGCTGTATTCTCTGCTTTAAGTTCTAGATATTCATATTTATTGAGCCACTTTCTATGAAGTTGTCTTAACCTTTGAATGGAACATTTCATTTCCTGGATAAAAATTATATCCGGAGCAGCTTGTTTCATTCTATTGTTTAGCAAACTTTGCTTTCTTTCACTTCCTAGACCTCTAATATTCCAAGAAATGAACTTCACCATTAAATATTTTTGAAGGAGTAGCTGGTAAGATCTTTCATCTTACCTGAATCTATCATGAGCTTTCCCCATTCCATCAATAGCTCATTCTGTTTTTTTCTGCCTCTCTTTTTTCTTGGATTTCTGGGTGCTAATCCAAGAGTAGATTTTATCGTCTTCACTCCTTCGCTACTTAGCCTGTTCCTATTTTTTTCCTTCTCTGGACCCTTTTCCCGAGTTTTCAATAAATACAATAGCTGTATTCTATTGAGCTCTTCCTGGGGTAACGATTCAACCCCAAAAAATGTTCCTTAAATTAAGAACCCTTCCAGATCTAGGTTTTCTCTTTCTAGAACCTCCTGCAATTCAGTCTCCTCTAGATCCATTTCACTTTGGGTCATTTCTTGGTCCATCTCTGGTTCTGTATCACTCATCATTATTCCTTTCTACTTATCATTTACATGTGATTGTTCATGGTTTCCTTCCTTCTCCTTCTCACCCGTACTCCCTTCCTTTGCTTGATTTTCCATTGTTCTTTCTTCGTCCTCTACTAGAACTTGGAACTGGTTCTGCCTACCTTGATGTCCATCCTTTTGTTGCAGGTTTTGCCCTCTTTTTCCACCTTTTCCTTTATGGACCACCTTGTGAAAGCTGTCTGAGTCTTTCATTGTATTAGTTTTTCTATTATTCTCCATTTTGCCAAGAGGGCAGTCTCTGAGAAGATGCCCATGTTCATGACATCTATGACATCTGAACAGAATATGCTCATAGTCCACCGTTTGAGTCCATTATTCATAAAAAACTTCCAGTATCACCCCATCCGGAAGAGCTCCTAATAGATCCATTTCCACACATATCCTAGCAAAGGAAGTATATTTTCCTCTTCTAGTAGCTTCTGAAGCTTTGATAAACCTACCTTACTTATTGCCTGTGGCAGCTAACGATTCAGGTTGCCAATAATCAAGAGGTAGGGAATAGAGTCTTACCCAGACCAAGACCGATGTGAAGTTTTCATGTTCCGGGACTATACTAAGAAATAATTATCACCATTAGCGATGAGCCTGGAATACAATTGCCGTTGAAAATCGTCCGACTCCCAAACATGCTTTTTTTCCTACGTGAAATAATGATGGATTTTAATGGCTATATAAACATAAAGATGGAGTTCAGTGGTTATCTAAACATGTTGGTTTTGGTTGTGAAGTTATTTATTTTATTTGGGTGAAATTTTATACGTGGATTTAGCACATTGAAATTTTGTTGTGCCATTTAAATTGCAGAGACTTTACAATTCAAACCTGTGAATCTAAGAAATTTCTGAATAAAAAATTAAACATTTTTTTTTAATTCATCGTAATGCCCGCTATCAGATATAGATTATACTTTACTGCATCAAAGATAAGAACATCAATATAATTATTTTTGATATTTTAATTTTTTCTAATTTTCGTGGTGAATGATTGATAAATTAAATGGAAGTCGTTAAACTAAAAATTTACCATTAATTAAATTTAAAATATTTAATTTTAAATATTTGTTTTTTCATGATTAAAATTTTATATATAAATTATTTATAGGATTAATATATTTTTATAAGGCGTTGTCTATGGAGACTACAAATTCGCTCGGAAGATAGATTTCTTACTGGAATTTGGCATATTTTTTTTTCAAGAAACCAGAATGCTAGAGTGTTTGAATCATTTTTTTATGGTGGAAGTAGATTCAACACCATCAAGAACCCCTGGGGCACCCAAAATCTTGAAGTTTGACAATTGTAACCTAGATTTTTAAAAATGTATGCTGAATTTTGTTATAATCTTGTCAGAATTTCCATTATTTTCCGAGCTAATTTGTGGTTTCTTTAGACTACGCTTAATGGGCATTGTCTACGGAGACCACAAATTTTCTTGGACGACAGAGTTCTTGACAGAATACGGTAATTTTTTTTCAAAAAATTAGAATGTTGGAGTGTTTGAATCATTTTTTTAATGGTGGAAATGGATTCAACACCATCAAGAACCCCTGGGGCACCCAAAATCCTAAAGTTTGATAGTTGTAACCCAGATTTTCAAAAAAATCTCCCTGAGTTTGTCACAATCTTCCCAAAATTTCCATTCCTTTCCTAGCTAACTTGTGGGTTCTTTAGACTATGCTTAAGGGGTGTTGTCTACGGAGACTACAAATTCACCTAGACGACAGATTTCTTGCTTGAATTCTAGACTATGCTTAAGGGGCATTATCTACGGAGATTACAAATTTGCTCGAACAACATATTTCTTATTGGAATCCGATAATTAAAAAAAAATCAGAATGCTTGAGTGTTCAAATTGTTTTTTTGATGGTGCAAATGGATTCAGCACCATCGAGAAACCCTGGGGCACCCAAAATTTTAATAACCTTGGTTGAAAAAACTCATGGAAAAATATATAATACCACGGGTGATGGGACACGTATTCCAAGCTTAATGATGGGCAAGACATCCTAATGTGGGTGTTCATTTGGTTGTTTATGGCTAAGGAAATTGGCAAAGGCAATGGCTAAGGCTTTGGAAAGGCAAAATGACATTTTTGGCACATTTATTTATGAAAATAATGGAAAATAGGAGAAAAGGAAGGTGAAAGGTCACACGTTGCATGTGAGGAGGAAAATGAAGGAAAATAATGGAAATTGAAGAAAATAGAGGCCTTATTTATAAAAGGGCTTCTGAGGATCACTGTGTAAGCTTGATCAGTTTAATTTTGGAGCTCTCTCATTATTCTCTCTCTCTCTCTCACTCTTGGAAACTTAGAGTTTTCTTGGAGCACTTTGGCATTGAAGCAAGAAAGACAGAAGGAAATAGGAAGCAAAGATCAAGCAGGGAAATGCAAGATCAAGCAACTACAATAGGATTCATTGCAGGTATTGATTTGAATGTGTATTTTCCTTGCTAGATTTAGCATGCATGTGGTTCTTTTCTATCATGGCATGGGTTTTTCCAGATGTGATAATGTTCTTCACCCTAGCCTTGCCATTTTCGGATAACCTTGATGAGATGGGTTATCATACTTCAGTTGATGTGGTATGGTTGGATGGATTCGAAGTTGAGTAGGGTGGATCTACAAAATGACAAACACATGGTCTAATGGTCCCTGAACTGGACTGTGGATCACGGTGAATCCACTGGCCTAGTAACCCCTTAACCACACTATGGGTTGGAGTAAAGCCAAGATAATGTGCCTCGGTGGGCCTAGGAATTCTTTCCAGTGAATGGCAGGATATACGATAAAGCCAAGAGGTGGATTTCTTTCCATTTGGCCTAGTAGTACCTGGATGAGATGTACGGTAAATCCTAGAGAGTGTGTCTTAGTGTAGGGCCTAGTGATCCCTAGATCGGATTGTGGATTACACTAAATCCTGAGAGAATAGGAGGCACTCAAATTCCTCATGATTTTGGTGGAGAACTCTGGTGGCATCCATGCTTGTTTGGTTATTTTGGTGTATTCTATGAGTCCCACATTCATGCTTGGAATATGGCACGGGGGTGAATGGTTGAAGAGATATTTGGCTCAGCCATTCTACAGTCGGGTGGAATGTGGTAGTCCCATCTCCGGTTGGTTTATTGCATTCATTAATAAGACATTCATTCCCTTGGTTTTCATGTGTAAATGTACTGATGTATATGTGGATTTTATGGCTGATATGTTTATGATATTCTGTCCCTATTATGATAGTTATATGTATGTTCCATGACAACATCTATATATGACTCTCTGCATGCTTTTACTTGTAAATGAATGGATAATTTGTCTATGGTTTAATAGATGGTAATGAAGCAATTGACATGATGGAACAATGGTTCTTAGCAATTCTCAGATAAGTACAAGATCCCTATGTTTAATTTTGTTGGTCATACATGTAGATTACATGTTTGTGACATGTTTGATGAAATGTTTGTCATGGCTAATAGGGGTTTGATTGAGGTATTGTTTAAATTATTGCTTTTGCATTATTATTTCCCCCTTATTTTACTGGTCTTAAGTTATCATTCCATTATGGGAAGTGAATTGGGCTTTGGGCCTGAAAAAGTGGCTAAAATTCCAGGGACGCTGGAACAAAACTGACTAAATGAGTCTTTGGACGTTGGAAAGCAAGCCTGTGAGAGCGACTTTGGGTTTCTGGACGTTGTCATGCCTATAGCATGAGAGTGACTAAGGCTTAAGTTGTCTGAAAGTTATGTGGGACCCAAGGGAAAGATGTCTAAAGTATTAGATTGGTTCCTGAGGGTCCTGTACCTAATGTTGAATGTTTGTATGGTGTGTTTGCGCCGGTTCCACTTCCTTAACATGACTTAGGAGGTCAAATTATTTCATAGTGGCCTCTCGTCGCATGTTTATCTTGGTTGGCCAGTTGCTTGGGTAGATATGGGAGGAGGGTGTTACAGAGTGGTATCAAAGCATGGTTCACCCCTCGGACTGGATGGGCGGTGTGCGTTGGTCATGCATGCATGTTAGTTGCATGTGTGTCTTTTACACTTGCATTCCATGTGCTTGTTGCATTACATAATGTTGATCATGGTTGTAGTAAGGTTGTCATGAGGAACTTGATGTTGATTTTGTGAAATGCAGCATCATGAGTATATGACTAGTTACATATTGTTATATGTCGCTTACATGTTGTATTTCGCTTGATTACATCCTTGTATGTTAGGTTGCATTCTTGTATGCTTGATTACATGTATTAGTCTTGTAGGTTGGTTACAAGAATCGATCGCTTATGCTCGACTACATGCATTCATGTGTATGTGTAGTTGATTATGCATTGCTTATGCATGTTGATGGTTGCATATGGCAATGTGTAAAATGGTGTAATGGTTGTTGTTGTCATGCATGAGGTCATGGTTTGTGAAGTTGATATGGTCATGCATTGATAACTTGACTCTGGCTAGAATGAAGTGTATATGGTTTGGTACTCATATGTTATATGTCTATATGCAGTTGCTATGCATATATGGTCTTGGTTATGGCTATGCATGAATAGTAGCTCAAACATGCCTTGTGACGTCATGGTATGCAATTTAGGTCATCAAGGTGATATTGATATGTTATCATGCTAATGTGATGCCAGAGACAGAACAGGAGATGAAAATCATCAAAGTGAAGATGCGGCATTGGACCTCGAGGCAGGAGCATGTCATCATACAAGTTTGTATGTTGGGCTTGTAGGTATGTAGGTTAAGGATTGTTATATGCATTAGGGTTATATACATTAGGTTTATGTACATGTCTTTTGATGTTATGGTTACGTACATAATAGATGATAGTTGATTAGCATAGTCATATGCACATGAGTCAGATAGTCAAGAATGATGGTAACCTATGGTTGTATGCATTGTTATTGTTGTTTTATGTTAGATAACTTGATGATTAGGATTATTTCATTAAGATATTGATGTTGTAATTTGGATTGGTCATATGTGTGATGGTTATGTTCATTGCATTGAAGATCTTGATGTTATATGTATTGTGTTAACCTAGTTTGACCTATGCAAATGGTTATGGTTGTGATATTCAGGTATGAGTCGACATATTTGTGATACAATGTCTTACTAATATAGACAACAAATACTTATGAGCTTATGTTTTGAACATGTTAGTTAGTTACTGTTGTGGATATCGTGATTTATGTTTGAGTTGATATGTTGTGAAGTTGTATCATGCTAACCTGGATTGATTGTGCAAACAAGATTGCCTCCCCTTAAATACACTAAGGTATGAGTTTGCTTATGCAGTATACTAGGTGCTTCATTGTTAATTATGTCGCCTATTTGGTGTTTGCGTGTTTGGTGCCTATTATGTTGTCTAGTTGATTTATCTAACATGGTGCATTCATATCTTGCTTGAATGTTTGATTAATTTCATGACATGGGTATGAGTCTATAAGGTTGCATGAAGAAATGACATTGTTTTAAGATGATTGTACTAATACATATGTGTCAAGATAGTTGATATGTACTTACATGTAAATAGGTGATAGTTGTAGTGTTATGTCTAATGACTATGAGTTGACTATGGATTATGACATGACTGTTAGTCCTGGTAAAGGTTTATTTCAAATTGATAGATATGATTGTTTTGATATTAAGAGCATGTGGTTGACATGTGTGAGAATTTGTATGAAGCATGTCAGTATCAGCCTGACAAAGTAATAGTTGATGTGTTTATATCGCGAATAGTTGGGTGATGTGATAATGCATAGTAACACTCAATTAAGGAAAATGTCAAAGAAAGGAATTGGGAAAGAATTCCTTTGGCTCTGTTTGGAAACCCTAATTCCAAATGAATGAGTGTTTTTCCTACAGGAAGTCTTCTTAACCTTAATCTTGTTAGAAATTATGTGGATAATTGCTATATTCATGAACATGTACTTGATAGGTATATTAGCTAGTCTTTAGTTAAAGGTGGATCTGTCAAAATATTGGTGTCCCTTGAGAGATGGTGTGGATGTGTTCACTTGCAAGCAATGTGCTTGGCACAACAAGGTAAGGTATCTAGTGTATTGTTATGTTTTTTTATGCACTAACAGTTATGTGTTTATGGAGGTATGATGTACGGGATTCCATGGCAAAGGGACTGCCATGAAACCTTGAAGCAAGCTCAGGTTGAGTTTTCCTTTGGAATTACTTGGAACCATGGGGATTGAGTCATTGTGTCTATTGTTAGTCTTGTGCTTTTGGTCTTTTGTGATTTTATTGTGCTTGATTTGCAGTTTTTTTTAGGTCTAGTGCATGATCATGCCACTTTGTTTGTCGTGTCGTATTGTTGTTGGTTTTCCATGGTTTACTTATTGTTTTCTTATCGATCTTTCCTTTATTGTTTTAAGTCTTGGGAATTGTTTGGGAAAAGAGGAAATGAATGGAGCTCGGGGAGAGTCATGTGGTACCCAATAGGTATTGTAAGACTCAAATGAATCTCTGTGCATGAGTAAGCGCAGTGGAAGGTAAGACTATGACAGTCGGTTGGACTAGCTGGCTCCATTGCGGTAAATGGATGGTGGCAGTAAAATCATGAGAAACGTAACCAAAAATTTAAAGTAAATGGATTTGAGGCATCAAATGCCTTGTCTATGTTGGGAACAACTATTCTTAATGTTGCGCATATGTTGCATGAATAAAGGAAGTTCTCTTAAACCTTGACCTTGATATTTGGTAATTATGTAATGATCATGATTATGTTGATGTTTATATATGTATAGATGTAGGTGTGTATGTATGTAATGTTTGACAGGGTTGTCATGGCTCATGAATATTAATGCTAAAATTTATGTGTGTGTGTGTGCATATATATATATCTA
>APFE030276088.1:0-62822 GCA_000404065.3 Pinus taeda | reverse complement strand
CTTCCTCTGAGTACATGTTGAAGTCTCTGCTCTGCTAAAGTGTGTTGTTCATGCTCCCCCTGACTATAAGCAAGCTCTGCAAAAAGATGTTTTACAAGAAGAACATGACTCTATCATAAATGACCTTCCTATCACCAAGGACTCATACATACATCCATCTCCCAACCAAGTGAGGATATACCAGAAAATGACAACCAAGTACATTACATCATTCATCCTAGGCATAGTGGGGAGACCAACATAGGCTGTTACATGACCTTGATATGACTGAAATATTCCATCAAATGACTACAATAGATAGAGACACACTATTACATCATGAGTCTTGATATGACCTTTACATCGAATGATGACATTTATAACAGAGACCAAACACCTAAATAGATCATGATAAACATCAGCAACGACACTGTATGATATGCTCCATAGCATTTGTCACCAGCAACTTGTAGTAGTGCATGAATCATCAAGGTATGTCTGTATCAACTCATCCTTTTGAATAGAATTATGTATATACAGAATCATTCTATCATATGTGAGAAACACCATAGCCATCCAGATATGCATGGACCAAGTATCATCAATTGGGAATATCTGCATCAATCAACATATGTACGAAACAACCTATCATCATATAAGTAAGAACTCATCATCATCATATCTCCAACAATGCAACTTTCAATAATCATCCATGTATCCAACCACAATCCTTATCCATATGTGTGCTAAGAACAATAGGAATCCGGCATCATAACTTTAATATATGATCTTTATGCATATGGCGAAAACAGCATATGAGTGACTCATCATCAAGTGAATTCAAGCTATGTAATTCTCCTTATCCTTATGAAGATCACCATGTAAGCACCATTAGAGAATCAACCACAAATCTGATCTAAATATAAACTATGTAACCGTAAGAATCATCTGAACAACTCATAACCATATCATAGCAAGATGAATCATTTATCCATATAAGCATCATAACTGTAATATATGATCTTTATGCATATGGCGACAACAGCATATCAGTGACTCATCATCAAGTGAATTCAAGCTATGTACTTCTCCTTATCCTTATGAAGATCACCATGTAAGCACCATTAGAGAATCAACCACAAATCTGATCTAAATATAAACTATGTAACCGTAAGAATCATCTGAACAACTCATAACCATATCATAGCAAGATGAATCATTTATCCATATAAGCATCATCACCAAGGACTATTAACCATAATGCCAACAATGCATTAAAAGCATATGCTTCCCCTAAACCTGTGCCATCTTGTTTACTGTCAGATCTGATCATGCATATCAGCAAGAAGTATCAAGTCATCATCATTATCAAGTTAGAAACAAAACACTTCTAACCATCAAGTCATTTCCACACATCATTAGCAAATAGCGCAAATAAACCAAATCATAACTGATCCTTTTCCTGAACTTGTCCATACTGTCTTTCCTCAAACAATCATATACGCGACTATGCCATAACTAACTCACGTATATACGTGACTTCTCTTTAAGAAACTTGTATATGAGATTTAGGACATTGAAGTTTTACACTTCCAGCTCCCTCTGATTCTATTATGTTTGTATGTTGTGCTGTGCCGCCTCTTTCTAACTGTACTTCTTTCTTCTTCCACATCTTCAAGTGTGATGATGATGTTTTCTCCTTTTGGTATGGTGCCCATACTTTGTTCATGCATTCCTTGGCTATATGTCCAAGCTTTTTACAAGCGTAACATCTTACATGTGTAATTTCTTCTATAGCAATCAATAGCTTTGTGACCAAACATATTGCAAGCAAAGCAATATCCATTAAAGTACCTTGAATGTGATGATCTTTTTGCATGATGGTCTTGAACCCTTCTTCTTCTACATCTGGCTGCAACATGTCCAAGCTTATGACACATAACATTCAACATTATTCATAGGAGGAGTAAAGATTTTCTTTGAAGATTTTCTTTCCTTGGTTGATGATGAGATTGACTTTTTATCTCCTTATTGAGCATTTCAGATTTTGCGTCGAGTTCTTTGTCTTACTTTGTGAACTAGATTCACCTTCAATAGATTCATGAAAACCAAGACCAGTTTTGATGGCAGGGGATCTTTGACTACTAAGAATATCATCCAAGATTTTAGTACTATCTTGAAATCGTAAGAGCTTATCCTTTTCTTCTAATTTATCTTTTAGATATTTACCTCAACTTGATGTTGTTCTTCCTTTTCCAGATATTGCTTCTTCCCGTTTTCTTCAGTCTTTCTTTCTTCTTCCATTTGTTTCTTTGTTTGAGTATCTCCTTTTCTTGTTCTTCATTCACATCCTGTTGCATTTGATGAATTTTGGAGGTACATTCCAGCTGTGCTTTTAAACTGATGACTTTGTTTTCTTGTTTTTCAATAGCTTGGAGTAGATCTTTATTCTGCTTCTTTGATTCTTCAAGATCTTCTTTTAGCGAGTGGATCGTGGCTTCAAGACTTTCATAGTAACTGGATCTATCTTTGAGTTTCTTGATGGTTGTGCTCTTTCATTGACTTCATCTCTTAATGATGTTACTTCATCCTACAACTTCCTTACCTTGTTTCCTTCTTCTAGCTGGGCTTTTAGCAACTTTTGATATTTGACCTTGAATAACTCCCTTACCTTGTTTCCTTCTTCTAGTTGGGATTTTAGTTTGGTAGCTTCTTCTTTGAAGTCACATTCCCTTTTTTTCAATAGATCTTGTTGATCTCTAATTATGTCTGAAAGCCTTTTAAGTTCTGCCTCTATTTGATATCTCTCTTGTTCACCCATAAGAGCAACTTCAGTTGTTTCGCTATCACTTTCATATTTTCCAAAAGGAAAGATAGCTGGAACATCAAAGGATAGAAAATTCATACCTGATAGTTCATCTTCATTCTGAAATGATTCTGAATCTGAATTTGAAGAGCTTCTTATACCTAATCCCCAATTTATTCTCCCACTGTCATAGTTCTTGTGAGATGTCTTCTTCTTCTTTGGTGATTTCTTCTTAAGCTTCTTTCCCATTGTTCCAAGGATCTCCTTCAAGCGATCAAGCTTCTACCAAAGGACCTGCTCTGATACCAATTGTTGGAAATAATACTGAGAGGGGGGCGTGAATCAGTATTATCACATCAATAAAACTTTTTCATTTCCATACTCTGATTCATATATGCTACTTCCACAACTTCTTATGATTAAGCTAATTGATCTTCAATGAGTGCATTAGAACATTATCAACCATATTAACAGTAAACAGGTGTAGTAAAATAGAACAGATCATCACACATAAGCCACACACATGAACACCATGATATAAGGTGGAAACCCAACATGGGAGAAAACCACTTGCTGCAAGTCATCTCAATCTTCTTCTTAATAAGAAAATCCTTTTACAATATTTCTGTACTGGTGCAGTCTTATACCAGTATGCATGCTTCTACCTGCAGAGAGCTACAACCTTCTCTCGTTCTCCAGTCTCTCCTGGAAGGGAGCTACAACCCCCATAGTTCTTGTACTAGCTAAGATACTAGTACGTAGGCGCTGGCCTATAATCTTCTCTCCTCCAGGTACCACGTTTCATACTTTTTCAGACTGGATACTCCTGAAGCACTACACATAATCTGAAAGGCCACGTTTCATCCAATTTTCATACTGGACCCATTAATATCATTGAAGCACATAATCAATCAATCTTCTGAATCACCCAAACACTAGATCAATACATATAAAAGGATAATATATGTGTTAGCACCCAGATCTAGTCCATCAGATCACATAAATATGATTCATTATGATCTTGATCCAATATTGGTTCTCATCCATCACTACTAAAGCTAAACACAATCAAACAAACATGATATGCAGAATACTGACACCTTTAAACTGTCATCAGAACCCATCAACAACCAGAACCACCTGTGACTTCAAATATCATAGCTCAAATTGTATACACTACTACAATGAACCAAACCTGCATACATACGTTCTTACACCAAAGCCAACCCGCGCACATATCTATAAATATTCAAACATGACTTGCATCGATTTCAAACTTAAGTTATACCTAGATCAGATCATTACAAGCGTCAGTATATAGATCTAGAATAAGCATAATCAAATATATAGAGATAGTTCATTTCAAACCATTTGATCCCGATCTATCCTTAGATCTTGTTCTCCATCAACCGGTGAGATCCCTCTTTAGCTCAGATCAAGATCTGCACCATAACCCAATCACAGTATTCCAGATCTAGCACTTTATCAGATATTCAATAATTCAGATGATGCTTTGCCAAATGATCTCCTTCCCCTTTTATAGTCTTAGGCCTTTCACAATAGCACGTTCCAAAACCGTAATAACACAATACCATGAGCCCAATACTTGGGATCAACACTTTTGGATGCAATACCACGGTCCAAAACCATAATAACACAATACCATGAGCCCAATACTTGGGATCAACACTTTTGGATGCAATACCACGGACCAAAACCATAGGATCAAAAAACTGTCGGACCAATACCATGAACCAACCATGAAAGTGCGTGAAATTTTCTCCACATGAAATAAACTTTTTCTCCACATAAAAGTGTGTGAAATTTTCTCCACATGAAATAAAATTTTTCTCCACATAAAAGTGCGTGAAATTTTATCCACATGAAATAAACTTTTTCTCCACATAAAAGTACATGAACTTGTTTTTTACATGAAATAAACTTCTCCGCATAAAAGTGCGTGAACTTTTTCTCCACATGAAATAAACTTTTCTCCACATAAAAGTGCATGAACTTTTCTCCACATGAAATAAACTTTTCTCCGCATAAAAGTGCGTGAATTTTTTACATGAAATAAACTTTTCTCCGCATAAAAGTGTGTGAAATTTTCTCCACATGAAATAAAATTTTCTACGCATAAAAGTGCATCAACTTTTCTCCACATGAAATAAACGTTTCTCCGCATAAAAGTGCGTGAACTTTTCTCTACATGAAATAAACTTTTATCTTCATGAAAGTGCGTGAACTTTGCTGCAATATAATTTATCATCTAAGATGAGTGGGTTGCCATCAAGTACAACATATGTATCATAATGCCAATAGAAGTTCCTTCCCAGAATAAAAACAAAGGGATAGATTTATGTTGCCCCCCCTGATCAGGTGCTCAAAACTATGCTAAAAAATAAAAGTGTCAAAATATTGTCAAACTTAGATTCAGATTGAAGAGCACGTCATTTTGAATCCAACGGTGTGAATGACACTCAAATTTGAGTTTGTATGAAGAAGTTAGAGCAGGTTAAAGTTAAAATTTGACTTGCCTACATGACAAGATTGGGATGATGTAGAAAGGTCTTCAGCTAATAAGGAGGCACCAAGTGGCAGCTTGCCATTGGCCATTGCAAATCACATATCGCAACAGTAGGCAGAAAAGGTGTCTCAAATCGGCCCCAGGTAGGTTGGGTTCTGATGCGATCAAATCATAATCATAACCGGTGAAAGGGATCGGCAAACAGGTATCTGCCCCAACATCGACACAGTTTGAGTTTCGGACGTGATACTTATCGTGTTGCAATTTTATGTTCTAGTGGGTCCGTGATATCGCATCGCAAATTTTTCACTATGTTAAAGAGCCCATAGCCAATTACCGAATGTGACGAGCAATAAGACCCCAAACGCGATGGTTCTTTATGCCATAGTTTAACATTCCATCAGGTCTACCTATATCATATCGCAGTGTTCCACTAGTAAAAAAGGACCTTCCACCCACCTAAACTTGTCAATTGTGATTTGAGATACGGATGACAGGATATGGCCCGTGGTGTGGAGAAATTCTTGCCTAGTTAGTGGATTTTGGGGCTAATTTGTAGTTTTCTGCAGGATTTTGAGCATTTTGTGGAAAGAATAGTGGGAGAACTAGGAGAAATCATAACTCCTCTAATTCCTATCCAAATTTGTAGAAAAAATAGTCAATCCTAGTTTTTTTTAGTATTTTGAACTCATTAAGAAAGGTTTTAGAGGCATCTGAGCATTGTAAACACACTTTTGATGTAATTTGATCATAATAGAAACGCCCAAGCCATTGGAAGCTGGACCAAGGAGACGTAGCCCAAGAGGGGTGAACTCCTTTATCATGTGCTTGTTGTGTGTTATATTTTGATGTTATTTTCTATTATATTGTTGTTTTTCAACATATGTTTTTATGTTAAACTGTTTATAACATTTATATAAGAAAATCTCATGGGAATCTGTTAATTATGCAAAAATTTTGAATCCTTAAGCACTTGAGAAAGCAAATGATATGAATCTTGTGTTTATTTATGAATGGGGAATTAGCACAACATTACTAATCTTCTCCAATTCAAATCAAGTTGGTATCAAAGCTCTAGTTTTGCCTACTAGATTTTCTTTGTGAAAGAATGGTTTAATTGTTTGCAAGTTTATGTCATGCTTACAAGGTTAAAGCTCAAAAAAGGTGAAGGAAAGTTGGTTGGAAGCCCTGAAGTTGGGTCAAGTGGAAGAAGAGAAAGGTTTCCAAAGTCTTCTACACCAGTTTAGCCTCAAGTTGCAGCTGAGATTCCAACACCAGTACAACCTCAAGTTGTAGTTGAGTCTTCAAAGACTATGTCTCATGAAGGAGAACCTATCATGACAAAAGATGAGAAGAACTTTAGAAAGTATTTCTTTCATATGACAGAGATGGTTAAGGTCCTCTATGAAGAGAGGAACAACAGATTGCAAGGAGAAAGCTCCAAGCCTCCCAATGGAGGAGGTAATGGAAAAGGAGGTAATGAGAATGGAGGCAAACCTCCACCATCTGCACCATCTTCTTCATCTTCTTCTTCAAAAGCATCTTCACACTCTTCCACAAATACCACCATTACTCATACTCATCATCATTCTTTGAAAGGTAAATCACCTTTTTTGAAGCTTGATGTTAAATTCGAGTTACCTATGTAAAATGGTGAAGTTAATGTAGAGAAGCAGGATAACTGGATTCGTTAGTTGGAGGTGTGTTGTAGAATTCAGAACCTTCAAGAGGATGATATCAAAATTTAGTTGACTTCATTGAGAATGGAGGGTGTAGCACTTGTATGGTGGGAAGCAAGGACTCAAGATGAGATAAAAAAACATGGTAAAATCTCCATTTCTTGGTTTGATTTCATTGTTGTTATAAAAATATAGTTCTACCCTTTAGCTCATATGTATAAAGCCATTATGAATTGGCAAAATTTCAGACAGTTGAAAGGTGAAAATGTGCAAGAGTATACTCAAGAGTTTAGGAAAAGAGCTCTTATGCTAGGAGTAGACTTACAGTCACAAGATACCTTGTTGAAATACATAGGAGGGCTTCATAGCTATCTTCGACATACCATTCTTATGTTCAGTCCCACGAATCTTGATGAGGTCTGTGTTTAAGCTACACACCTCGAAGAAAGAGGGCAAAATATACAGGAACAAGGTAAGAAGAAGCTATTTCAGAGTGGTGAAAAAGGGAAGAACTTTAAAGGAAAGCAGAAGAAAACTGCTTCTATTAAGAAAGAAGGGGAGAATCCTGTGTGCAAGAATTTTTCCAAGGAGGGGCATGATGAAGCTCATTGCTAGAAGCTTCATCTAGAATTACAACCAAAGAAATTTAACAATAAAGGGAAACAAAAGACCAACGTTGTTGCACAACAAGACTTGGGTTCTAACTCGGGAGATGAAACCAAGATCGCAGCCACAGTCACCAAAGGGAAATCCATGGCCAAAGCAAGCAAAGAGATAGTTGTGGCAAGAACCAGTGCAACAAATAAGTCCCATAGTGTTTAAAATGAGGAAAACCAAATCGAGCTATTCCATATCTGAGTTATTCCCAAACATACGAAGGTCGATACGTTGTTTGACAATGGATCTCAAGCCAACTTAATTTCTACATATTTGTTTAAGAAAATGAATATGGAAATTGTGCCTCATCATAAATTATATTCATTGGGTTGGATAAACAAGGATGTTAATTTGGAAGTCACATGAAAATGTGTTTTCAAGTTTGCAATCAGTGCTAATTTCATTGATGAAGTTGAATTAGACATTGTGCCATTGGATATCTCAGGGATTGTATTGCAAGCCCACATCTGTATGATAGGAGAGTTGTTTTTCAAAGATTTGAGAACAAATAACATTTGTTCAAAGATGGATTGGAGTACATTGTGAGAGCTCATCATATAAATCTTAGTTTTACTTTGGCAAGTGTAGGGGAAATGAAGCGACTGGTTAATTCCAACTAGAGTTTCGTTCTCCTTATGATTAAGCAGAAGAATGACATGGAGCAGGAATCCTTTGTAGGTTGTGATGTGAAGTTGAAAGCTGAATTGGTTGATGTGGTCAATTAATATGGAGACATGTTTCAAGAACTAAAGGGATTGCCACCAAAAAGATGAATTCAGCACAAAATTCAGCTACAACAGGATTGTCCACTCCAAAACATCAATATGTATGGAATGTCAATTCTGGAAATATTAGAAATTAAGAAACAAGTCCAAGAATTATTAGATAAAGGAGTAATTCGTCCTTATACTTCTCCATGTGGTTTACCAATTGTATTGGTACCCAAGAAAGATGGAACCTTGTGCATGAGTGTAGATTATTGAGCTTTGAATAAGATTACAATAAAGAATTGATACCCACTACCCATAATAGATGATTTTCTAGATCAGTTGAAAAATGCAAAGTATTTCACTGAATTAGACTTGAGAAGTGGATATCATCAAGTTAGAATAGTTGAGGAGGACATATGGAAGACTTCTTTTAAAACCAAAGAGAGTTTGTTTGAGTGGCTGGTTATGCCTTTTGGTCTTTGTAATTCTCCAGCTACATTCATGAGAGTTATGAATCATATTTTAAGATCATTTCCGGATGAGTATGCAATTGTCTATTTAGATGATATTTTGATATTCAACAAATCATGAGAAGAGCATGTCAAGCATGTTAGGAAAGTGTTGGATGTCTTGAGGAAAGAACAGCTATTCCTGAAGATGTCTAAATGTGAATTCAGAAAAACTTCCTTAGTGTATTTGGGCCACATAGTTGGAGGAGGTGAGTTGAAGATTGACCCCTCTAAAGTTTTGGTCATTGTGAATTGGCCAATACCCAAATCAGTTACAGAAGTAAGGAGTTTTTTAGGAGCAACACAATACTAGAGGAAGTTCATTTCCAATTTCTCCTCCATAGCAACTCCACTACACGCATTGACCAGCATGAAGGTTGTTTTCCAATGGGGAGGCAAACAACAAAATGCATTTGATGCTTTGAAACAAAAGATCATTTCAGCCCCAGTTTTAGCATTGGCGAATTTGAAACAACCATTTGAAATACAAATAGATGCAAGTGACTATGCCATGGATGCAGTTCTTTTACAACATGGTAAGCCCATTTCATTTCATTCTGAAATTTTTAATGGTGATTTATTAATTACCCTATGTATGATAAAGAGATTTATGCATTGGTACAAACTGTGAAGAAATGGAAGCATTATTTGATGGGAAAAGAAACCATTATTCACACTAATCATCAACCTTTGCAATATCTACAATCTCAAAACAAAGTGCAATAGTCAAGGCACTTTCGTTGGATAGGATTTTTACAGAAATTCCACTTGGTAATCAGGTACAAGAAATGCATTTATAACAAAGTTTCTGATATGCTTTATAGACCAGTTGTAAATGTATCCATTTCACTCAAGAATAACTATGTTTTTCCTGAAAGTTATAATGTTGAACAATATGCATAGGATGTTGACTTTCAAGAGGTGTATTTAAACTTGAGTCAAGGCCACCAAGTTGAGGAATAAGAATACCATGTACATGATAATATGTTATATCATTTGGGAAAACTTTGTGTTCCATAAGGAGAGAGAGTAAATGTCACAAGGGAAGCGTAGACTTCTCTTATTGCTGGACATTTCAGTGTAAGTAAAATAGTAGCAAATATTCAGAGGTATTTTTACTGGCCTCGTATGCTTGAAAGTGTGTCATGTTTATCAGAGGTTGTTCATTGTGTGTAGTTAGTAAGCCTAGTAATAAGAAACTAGGATTGTACACACCACTTGTAGTGACTTCACGACCATGGGAAAGTGTTTCTATGGATTTTGTAGGAAATCTTCCTTTATCAAGGAAAGGTCATGACTATTTGTATGTAGTTGTGGAAAAGTTCAGCAAGACGTGCATGTTAATTCCTTGTAAAAAGAAAATTACAGTTGAACAAACCACTCAACTTTTCTTTCAAAATGTATGGGTTCATTTTGGATTGCCTACTTCTATTGTAAGTGATCGTGATTCTTGATTTGTTGGGATTTTTTGGTCATGTTTATGGAACTTGATGGACACCAAGTTGAAGAAACGTACAACCTTTCATCCGCAAAAACATGGTCAAACTAAAGTGGTTAAAATGACAGCCATTCATTTGTTAAGAGGATATTGCAACAAACATCCTAAGTTGTGGGATGAACAACTGCATTATATTCAACATGCTTACAATCGAGCAAAACACTCTTCTACTCTAAATTCACCTTTAGAGGCATGTCTTGGTTATTTGCCTAAATCGCCTTTGGATTTCATCTTTGAGAAAGATGTAGTTGTAAATGGACATAGTGACATAGACAGAGCAAATAAATTCATTGAGAAAATTCAGTTGATTCACCAAATAGTTCAAGAACAACTAGAAAAAAGTCAAGGCAAGTATAAGGCAAGGCATGATAAGCATCATGTGAATCATTAGTTTCAATTTGGTGATGATATTTGGCTTTACATTAGCAAGGAAAGGCTTCAAGGTGAAGATAAAAAGCTGAAACCAATTCGTTATGGTCCATTTAAAATTCTGGAAAATATTGGTAGTAATGCTTTCAAGCTTGATTTGCCTTCATCTATGCAAATGTATTCCATTGTTAATGTTGAAAATTTGAGATTATATGAACCTCCTTTGATTGAAGATCAAGGAGAGAATGTTAAAATTCCATCTATTGAAGACTTTTCTCTAGAATTCCTTGATGTGCTTCTGCAAGACACTACACTTGACAAAACGACAAGGACAACAAAAAGGCAAAGTATTGATTATATTCTGGTGGGTCTCAAAGATACACATCCATCAAAGGCCAAATGGATTGAAGTGGGGAAGGTGAGGGAACAATACCCTCATCTATTCAATAATTGAAAGTGATCCTTTTGGAGTCCAAAAGGCTTCCAGTGGGGAGGAGTGATCAGGTGCTCAGAATTATGCTCAAAATTCAAAGTGTTAGAATCTTGTCAAACATAGCTTTATATTGATGAGCTTGTCATTCTAAATCTAATGGTGCAAATGACACTCAAATCTGAGTTCGTATGAATAAGTTAGAGCAAGTAAAAGTTCAAATTTGACTTGCCTACATGGTAGGATTGGGATGATGTGGTAAGGTCTTCATCCAATAAGGAGGCACCAAGTGTCAACCCACCATTGGCCATCACAAATCGCATATCATAGTGGTAGGTGGAAAATGTGTCTCAAATTGGCCCCTGGTATGTTGGGTTGCGATGCGATCAAATCAAAATCGCAATCGATGAAAGGGATCGACAAATAGGTATCGGCCCCAACATCGGCATAGTTTGAGTTTTGGACACGATAAGTTATTGTGTTGTAGTTTTATGTTCCAGTAGGTCCGTGGTATCACATGGCAAATTTTTCACTGTGTTAAAGAGCCCATAGCCAATTACCGAATGCGACGAGTGATAAGACCTCGGACGCGATGGTTCTTTATTCCATAATTTAATATTCTGTTGGGTCTATCTATATCGCATTGCAGTGTTCCTCTGCTAAAACAAGAACTTCCGCCTGCCTAATCTTGCCGATTGCAATTTGCGATATGAAAGACATGATATGGCCCACGATGCAGAAAAATTATTGCCTGGGTAGCGGATTTTGGGGCTAATTTGTAGTTTTTTGCCATATTTTGAGCATTTTGTGGAAAGAATAGTGGGAGAGCTGGGAAAATTCATAAATCCTTCAGTTCTTATCAAAATTTGATGCAAAAATAGTTTATCCTAGTTTTTTTTAGTATTCTGAACTCATTGAGATAGGTTTTAGAGGCATCTGAGCATTGTAAACACACTCTTGATGTAATTTGAGCATAATAGAGAGGCCCAAGCCATTGGAAGCTAGACCAAGTAGATGTAGCCCAGGAGGAGTGAACTCCTTTATCATGTGCTTTTTGTGTGTTATATTTTGATGTTCTTTGTTGTTATATTGTTGATTTTCAGCATATGTTTTTATGTTAAACCGTTTATAACATTTACATAAGAAACTCTCATGGGAATTTGTTAATTATGCAAAAGTTTTGAATCCTTAAGCACTTGAAAAAGTAAATGATAAGCATCTTGGGTTTGTTTATAAATGGGTAATTAGCACAACATTACTAATATTCTCTAATTCAGATCACCCCCCTCACGATCCACTAGCAAAGGCATAGTTCTAGCAAGTGAAATTGTCTAAAACGAATATGGAAAAGTTGGAGGACCCATTGGCATACCAGAATAGTTGTCGAGCACTCTAAGAAAAGACCCTTGACATAGAGAGAACAATCCAAGACCATTGAATCACCTCTTATAGAGGTTTTCCCGGGTCAATATTTTACTGTGCTAAACCAGCCAATTGAAGAGTATAATCTTCAGGGGAACTCTCCACTTCCAAACTTTCAAAAACCAACATGGATTACTTAATGTAAAATTTGAGCACATAATTGTTATGAAACCAGCTCAAGAACAAATAGGAAAGATAGATCAACGCCTTAAAATTCAACCTCTTCGAGGGGGCAACCTCTTTTACATTACATAAATGAACAATTCTTGGATGATACAAATGAAAAGACCTCCTTTCTATATATAGGAGTCTAAGGGGTCATAACATAATCAGAGCCGACATAACAATAATAATGTAAGGGCACAATAATAACAATAGTGGGCTTCTATGTGGTACAATAGTAACAATATGGGCACTACGTGGGTACATCAATATAATAAGTGGGTTGTACTTGTTAGCGCTTGAGATTTCACCTAGGCTGAGATAGACAAACCTCAAGGCTACATCAAACCATTTCACCTCGTAGCTAGCCCTACGAGGTATGAGAAGGCTCTCTCGGGTCAAACTCGATGGATTTTTCAATAGGATGACTTGACCAATTAGAACACTGATTTTAGGCCAGTAAACTGATAAGGAGGGTTGATTTAAAGTTTTTGGGGTTTTTTGTGGCAATTGGAGGGAGTGCAATTCAGGGTGCGGGGATTGAGCTCAGTTTTTGCAAGTGGGTCTTTGGGGCAAGGTAGGAGTTTATGCTGATGCCTTTAGCTGAGATAGATGATCAAGGAGGAAATAGGAGAAGCTAAAGAGGGCAAACAATGACTTTGAATCCTCTTTAGACTGTGGAAAACATAAACATTAAACAAATTTGAAAGCTGAGCATGACATGCATGAATTCAAACTTTATCACTTCATTTGTTTAATAAGCTGCAGTAAAGAAAGATATGGAACACATAAAACACACTTACAATTACAATAAGAGAACACACCATCAACACAAGAGTCCACAAGAATCCCAATGATGTCTGCAAAACCCTGGTCTTCCTTTTCCTCAAATTGCAGAGATACAAGTGAAATATACAATAGGAGCTTCTCCCTCAAGAGTCCAACCATGAAAATGAGTAAGAGAAGACATAATATAGAAGATCTAACTCCTTTCCCCACCTCTAGGGGTCGAGCTCAGCTTCCTAGGAGCTGTTTCAACTAATTCTAAACTAATCACTAGATAATAGGCAGTCAAAACAACTTGCCTCTAAAACTTAGGAAAACTATCCATGCATTAAATATTTACCATTTACATCAAGGAAACTTCTAGAAGTGTTCAAGGAGAGTAAAAGTATCTAAGTGCCATGAAAATTACACAAAAATCCATCATTTACATGCCTCAAAAGTCAAAAAAGGTCAAAACTGGAATTTCTGGGCTGAACTGGTCAAATCTGGCAACATTTCCTCAAAAGGTCGCGCACCTTTTCTCAAAAGGTCTCACACTTTTGCAGCTCTGTTTGAAGGCCTTCCCGTTATCAGAATTGGGTGCAGGATAGCTCGTTGGAAAGGTCTGCGAGTTAAATTTCCAACCCAACTGAAATTTTTGAATTTGGAGGTCATTTGCCCTATCAAAACTTAATTCTCCAAAAACTGGTTTCTGCAACTCAAAAAAGGGGCAGAAAGTCAAATTTTGCATGCATTTTGACCTTTTGGAGGCCCAGAACTCGATGAAATTTCTTACTAATGGATGAGAAAGTGTAACGTTTCATGCCAAATCCAAAAATGCTGAGTTTTTGCCAAACGGAGCTACGATGACAAAAGGTCTCGTCGGGGGCAAGACCCTTTGAGAAGCCAAAACCTGTAAATTGCACAAAAAATTCACAAATGACAAAATTTTCTCCAAATTTCTTGAAATTTGGGCTGGGAGTCCCCAATCAAGTACCATGCTCAGTCAAAGAGGCTTTAGCCAAAATATGGAGTGGATCAGACGTTTTCCTTTGTTTTTGTGCTTTGGCCAACCGTCCTTGGAGCATTTTCATTTTGGCCTTGAAAACATGCATCCTCGCCCAATAGTGATTTTTCATGTTTCTCAACAGCTTCTTCTCTTGGTTGACCTTAGCCAATAGCCTCTCCAAATGGGCATTCACCTGGATGAGCATGGATTCTCGCTCAGCAGGCAATGGATCACCAGGCCTCCTTCGGTTTAGGACTCGGTCACTACGAATCCTCCACAACTCATCAAGCACCTTTTCCTTCTCTAGCATTTGCATTTCATTTATAAAATAATATGGGAAAAAGGGATGAACCTATAAGTGTGAGTGAAAGGGAAAGGAGGGAAACAAACCAAAGGGAAAAATAGCTTGAAACAACACAAAGCCTAGCACAGTTTGCTCATTAACATTGCAGCCACCTAATGTCTTTTCACTTGCATGATTTGAGGTTAAAATCATAGCATGAGGGCTTACGTCCATCACCAACCACAAAAATGATGTGTAAAGAGCCTACCTCGAACAAATTCGATGAATTGAAGGAAGATTGGTAAATTGTTTTGAAGTCTGCTGCAAGACAGCTCAAAGGGTCTCACAGGCCGCTCAAAAGGTCTCGCACCACCCAAAAGGTCACGCCAGTTATATTTTTGCACTGTGGAGGGGCACTCAAAAGGTCTCGCACTGCCCAGAAGGTCGCGCAGGCCTCTCAAAAAGTCTCGCACATTGGAAACTCTGTTTGAAGGCCTTCCCGGTGTCATAATTGAGTAAAAGTGGGCTCGTTGGAAAGGTCTTTGAGTATACTTATCATTTTACCCATCAAGAAAATCATTTGGCCAACCAAGCTAAGAGAAAACTTGATTTTCCCAGGGTCACTTTAGAGGTGTCTTTGATTCTCCTGAGGCAACGGAATTCTTGACATTTCTCTCAAACCATGACACCTGTGTAAAAAGTGAAGGATATTTTTTCTTCTTTGGCATGTTTTGGACAAAAACCTCTCTCATTTTTCCAAAATTCATCTTTGACTGCTCTGAAACATCATTTGAGTGAAACTTGCCCCGATGTGTGAAACAAGGAATTTTTCCGAAATGGAGGGAAATGAAGGGGATAAGGGGCTTCTAAATTCTTGAAGAAATTTTTGGGAGTGGGGAGGGATGTTGGGAAGTAGGGGAAAGTGGAATCTTAGGGGTTGATTGAGGGGAAGGGGTCCAAAAGGGCAAAACACAGGCCCAACCTAGAAAATTGCCAGGTTGTAGCTAGAAACTAGGGTTTGTGGGAAAATGAAGAATTTGGGGGATCTCAATGATGGGAAGTGTTTGATAAGATACTTTAAGGATAGGGGAAGGTGTATGAACATCTGGATACAAGTTTTGCTGATGATTTTTCCGTCCAAGAGAAATTGGCTTCAAAACCCTAGGAGAGGGAAATGAACTTGCCAAGGCACAACTGAAGCATGAACAAGGTGTAAAATGACTCATTAGACACTGACATAATAATGACAACCCCATGAATGATGATATACTCAGCTGAATAGTGACCGAGATTGGCATTTGGGAAACTTTAGAAGGAGTTAAAGCAAACCCTAGACCTAAAGCCTAGTGACCAAATTTTGCTTGAAGACTCACTGAAAAGACAAAATTTGACCTTAACACTCTGAAACCACTTTGTAAGAGCATATTTGATCACTAGAGGAAGGCTGGAAAGACTGACACTAACATCTGGGTCAAATTCTAGCAAGACATCTCCCCATATATATGTATCCCTATATCCATTAGATCAATTGTTCCCCTATTCTCTCATATATCCATTAGTTCAGTTATTCCATATATATGTCTCTTTATCTCTCTCTTCCCCTATGGTAAAGTGATATATGAGAGAATATGGTAAAGGGTTATTTCATAGAGAAGGGGAGAGAGAGAGAGAGAGAGAGAGAGAGAGAGAGAGAGAGAGAGAGAGAGAGAAAGTGCAAGTGATCAAATAGGAGAGGGGAAGAGATAGAGAGGGAGAGGTGGGACTTGTTTTCTAATCCTATTTGATCTTTTGTACTAGATGCATTTATTTAAGTTTATATTTCTATTTCTAATCCTATTTAATACCCTAGACTAGATGCATTGATTTCAGTGTAGATATTGATTTCTACTCCTATTTGATTTTTTTCGCTAGATGCATTAGTTTTAATGTAGATATTGGTTTCTAATCATATTTGATCACTTGCACTAGATGCATTGATTTTAGTGTAGATGTAGATTTCTAATCCTATCTAATACTTTATACTAGATGCATTGATTTAAGTGTAGATGTTTATTTCTACTTCTATTTGATTGCGTGCACTAGATGCTTTGATTTTAGTTTAGATATTGATTTATAATCCTATATGATTGCTTTCACAAGATTCATTGATTTCATTTTAGATGTTGATTTCTACTTCTATTTGATTTCTTGCACTGGATGCATTAGTCTCAGTGTAGATATTGATTTCTAATCCTATTTGATTGCTTGCACTAGATACATTGATTTTAGTGTAAATCTTTATTTCTAATCCTATTTGATTGTTTGCACTAGATGCATTGATTTTAGTGTAGATGTTTATTTCTAATCCTATTTGATTGTTTGCAATACATGCATTGATTTTAGTGTAGATGATTATTTCTTATTTGATGCAACTAGATGTATGATGTACATTAATTTCAATGTAATTACATAAATAGAGTGCATTGATTTCAGTGTAATCACATCTATGCCCCCTCCATCTATATCTCTATCTCCGATTGTCTCTCCTTCTTTATCTTTTATCTCACCCCCCAAACATTTACACACTCTCTCTCTCTCTCTCTCTCTCTCTCTCTCTCTCTCTCTCTCTTCCCTTTCTCTCTCTAACACTTCTATCTCCATATCTATATCTATTCCTCCTTCCATGTCTTTTCCTCTCTATTCTTCCCTCTCTCCCCCCTCTATCTATACCTCTATCTCACCCCCAAAACATACAAACTCTCTCTCAATGTCTACACATAAACATTATTCATGACATGAATTGACCTCTTTGTTACAATAATTCAACCATAAATGCAATAATTGAATTTTCAACCTAAATAAATTGTTCACTTACTCGAAATGTCTACTAAAAAATGTAAACTATTTGTAATTGCCTACATTGTTATTATTCCCATTTTCCATCATTCAACATTGTTAATCACTTTGTATTCAAACACGATAATAGAAAATAACTAATAGTTGTGACAATAAGAATAGTAGAAGAAAATATTTTCAGATTGATCACAGTGAAGATTATTTCTAATTCACTATATTCTTATTATTCACATTTTCTATCGTTCAACATTGTTACATTATCACTTTGCACTTAAATTTTTCATTTCATCATTTTTCATCATTCAAGTTATTAACGGTATCTATCATCTCAACAAACTAGGGTAACTAAGGAAAGTTAAAGTTAAATTGACCACATTAATAATAGACATATTTAGCATATTTAAAATGATAAAAATAATTATATGTTCAACAAATTTTCTATCACTGGACACTAGAGAAACCTAGATCCATCTTAACCCTTGATCTATCCAAGCGTCGAGAGGGATCAAATCTCTCAAGGTGAAAACATTTGCTTAAGTTTTGCACTAATAAAAGAGGCTTTCACCTCAAGAGATTTGATCCCTTTTGGTGCTTGATAGGCCTGGGGTTAAGATGGATCTAGGATGGTTTTATTTTATTTTATTTTTTTAAATTTATTTTATATTTATTTTTATGTGATTTGACTTACTGAAAAATTTAAATGTTAGATTACAACATCTCTACTCTAGATTTACCAATCTCCGAGAGGGAAACATCTAAGATCCCTGTAAGCCCTTGATAGATCCAGAGTTAAGATGGATCTAGGATGTTTAATTACCCCTTTAAATAGGTTATATTCCCCATGAATACCATGGGTCAATACCACATGTTTTGAATACCATGGGTTTTTTTTTACATTTGTTTTTTATTTTTGTTTTTATCGAATTAAGATGTTTACATTACATTACATTAATATTTTGATAGAATTTAATTTTTATTTATTTAATTTAATTTAATTTGTATTTATAGGACATTACATTACATGAAATGACAATATGTTACAACATCTCTACCATACTCAGCGAGAGACTACTTCTAGGTATAGTAAAATAGAAATATCTTTAATTCTACTCGTAAGAAATATGCTTAATAATTTTAATTAGCCATACTTTACCTGTTATAAATTTTGAATCTATCGAACTTGTCCAAAACCTAGTAGAGATTTGTCAAAATCACATACATGAGTGATGAACACCTTGAATCTTGATTTAATCATAATTTGTTTTGTATAATTAGACAACACCTTTTAATTATATAAATGCTTCAACGTGATAATAAATTAAATTCTTTTGTTAAACTCTTTTACAAAAATAATAACAATAACAATAATATTTATTTAATCAATAAATAAATGAAATATTTATAATTTTTTTAAAAAGAAAAAATTGTATTGAAATTTTCTTTTGGATTTTTTTTCGGAAAATTATAGGAAATATTCAACTAGGAAAATTTTACAATTTTGAACATTTCTGATAATTCATACAATTTTTAAAAGAATTGTGTAACAGGATTTGTAATTATGAATTTCTTTTTTGTACACAATGGAAAAACCTATCATAACTGAGTTTTCAAACTAGCAGTGAGGACAACATCACTAGCCGCTATCCACAAATATAGGCTGACGCATCAAAATTATTCAAGGAAAATCACACCACAAAGGAATTATGGGGTTTGTGATCCTTAAGGGGGTGAGCTTTCACTAATACTAGATGACTATAGGTTTTGGGCTATGTTGACAGTGTTGGACCTGCCAACATTCAGAGAGGTCTCCCCGATATGCGGTCACAAATAGACCTCACACCATTTGGGATAGGAACCCCATCCAAAATATGACCCGAATGTTGTTTTCTTAAAGATTTTCTTTGGCTTTAGACGTCAACAACAGAGAGAATCTCATATGTGCCTTCGAAAAGCAAGCAAGTGTGCCTAGAGAATGTTTATTTGCAATTGCATCAAGCTTCTTCTATCGCATAGGGGAAAGAAAGTGACCCTCTAGGAGAGAGGTAGTAGTACCACCCTAATAAAGACACACACAGACAATAATGTTTCATCTAACATCCAGCAAAATAGTCCACACAAACACGACGAATGTTATAAACATTACAACACATTATCAATAGAATAAGAAATAAAATAACCGAAATAGTTCAACTACATTAGTATTGGTGAAAGCAAACATGAACCATGAACGTTCATAGAATAGTCTTACAAACATCCATAATCCATGTGTGAAAACGTGTTGGCCATCAAGGTTTGAAATATTAAGTAAAAGTCCCAAGATGCATGAATACAATGAACATCACTTGCTCGAATAGTGGAGCCTTGGAGCCACTACTTGCTCCCCAAAAGTACTAACTTATATCTTCTATGCCTTATGGGAGAGTCCAAGGTTAAAATTCTCTTACATGAGAAATGAGGATCTTTTTATAACTTAAGGAATGACTTTTCATATCCTCATGACTCTTGAATTTCTAACTCCTAGTGAAATTTTCACTTGTATAACCTTTGAAGTTCCAAATAACTTTTGGAATTACATGACTTTTAGCATTACATGTCCTTTGGACTTCCATGAATCTTGAGTTTACATATGACTCTTGGACTTCTACTTGCTAGTCTTTTACATTAATCACAGTAATATATTTTGTCTTCCATGTCATTATATGATGCAACTTGACACGTAACTATATAGGATGACTAGGACCAAGAGTAACTTATGACATGGACTTGATTTAGTGGTGACATGGATGCCACTGTGTATTTTTTATCATCCTCTTCTCACAGTGCTTCCACCCTCTAAAGGGTCTTCAATATTGGAGCCTTCATGGTACTTTGATCAGCAAGTTTCATATGTGTTATTGGTTCTTCTTGTGATTCCTTTGTTTCTCCTCTTTTTCTGATCTTCTTTGTTTATGTTTGTCATGAGGTCTGTATACACCTGTTTCTACAATCTTTCATGACGAGCAACTATTAGTCTCAAAATCTCCTACTCTACCATGTTTTATACATATTTTACTCTTCATGCCTTTTTGGTGTGCCTAAAATAGTCAAGGAAGCTATAGGGCGCAAGGGCACACTTCAAGAGATTGATGGGATGAGAAGGAGGAGATTCAAGGCTTCAGGATGCACTCATGCGCCCTAAAAAGAAAAGCAGTCAAGGTGGGGTGCATGTCGCAAGTCTGAAGGATGAAGGGAAAAACTTCGGGCTTCCTAGGTGTGCTATGTGCTCAATGGAGAGAGGGAGGGAATAGGGCACACTCCCGAAGGTTGAAGGCTGAAGCTTCATGCCTTCAGGGTGCACTCAAGAGCCCTTAAGGAGGGCATAGGGCACACTCTTGAAGGTTGAAGGTTGGGGCTTCGTGACTTCAAGGTGCGAAAATGTGGCCAATCAGTTTAGGAGGGTACATGGTGAACAGGTAAAGGTTGAAGGGTTGAGATTCAAGTCTTTAGGATGTGTTAGTGCACTCGAGGAGGGCACACTTCTTCAAAATGAATGAGTGCACTCTAAGAATAAATTCATTCATAGAGGGCATAGTTTGGAAGAACGAAGGGATTCATGCTTTCGAAATGCACCCAACTCTTAGTGAGGGCACATGTCACACTTCGAAACAATGAAGGGTCTCCCATCAAGGCTTGAGAGTGCACTCATGCACACTTGGCCTTGATGAACTCACTTTTAAATAGAAATTTCTTTAAGTGTGGATGACTAGTCAAGGACTAGACAAGATGAGTTCTCAACATAAAACCAAGTAATAAACATACTAACTTGTTGATTAAACTGAGAAAAACATAGCCAAAAATGAATATACAACAAAACACCACTTTAAGAACATTCCCTAAGTACAAATAGTAAAGTGTGTGCGACTGTGACCCGAAAGTGTCATTTTAGAACAAGAAAGGTGTTATGACCATGAAATTCATATAAGGATATTAAAATCAATGTGACAAAACTTAAGAATAATCAAGAACACTCGAAACATATGAATCAAGACAAAAATACACTTGATGAACAATTGGATAGTCGATAAAAGAATAAGGTAGGTTCCAAAATTCAAATGTAGTGAAATTTTGAAGGGTCTTATAGTAGCGACAACACTTTGCGACACACTGGGAATACTTCAGCTTCTCTTTCTAAGAATAACTTTCATATAAGGGTTAGACCTTCAGGAAGTAGTGATTTCCCCAAGTTCTTGTTTTCAACTTGTCTTTACACACAACATCTTAATTTTCTCTACTTGATTGAGCATGCATAAATATATGTTATATCACAACCATTTCGATGCGGGAAGGGTAATGTGTGTAGTGAGTTTATGACATTCAAAGTATTATTTCTAATCTTTGGTGTTTCTCTACTTCCAACAGGCCTAGAAAATACCCTAACCAAGCCAATTTAGGGGCACAAGTGTTTCCTCACCGCTAGTGAGCATGGACAGTACCCCAGTGAAGTCAGTTGCTTCACCTATTGATGAAGGAAGGCTTTCTCTTATTTCATCCTTTATTTATTAGTAGAACTATGCATTGGAAATTATTATTTTTCTAATGGGTGGAATAGGGATCCTGAATTATTGAGAGTAGAGGAGGTTTCCCCTTCAAATGATTATTCTAAGACCTCTTATTTAAGTTTTCTCACTTCAAATATTCCCCTTGTCCCTTCTCTACTAGATTGGACAAATGTTAAAATACAAGTAGACATATACCAAGTGGAGTAGCTCAAACACTAGCATAAGAATGAGTCTAATAGGTTCTCCCAATGTTCTCCTATGAGACAAATCATATTTCCATTTGGCCTTAACTCAACCTATGGACTTTTCCCCAAACAAATAAGGAGAATAAACAAATAGCCAAGCATTGAAGTTGTCACATTCCTCTTTTATTGCACTACAAATTCCTTGGGCCATGCACTTTCACACAGGTCTTATTTATGTACAGTTACCAATATGACAAAACATAAAAGGACATGACACTTAGAAGTGGAAACATAAAACAAACAAACAAATAAAAGATGCAAAACAATATGTAGGGGAACTGAAACTTATACCTTCTATTAAAAATAATGCTTTAGATCTCGATCGTTTATGAGTAGGGGGTCAAGCCTCCTGTCCAAAGCTTGAAATCGTTGTAGCCAAGTTTCTCTTTAACTGTGAATGCTACAATCCATAATGGCAAAAACTTTATATATTTACCTTTGTCTTCATAGGGTTTATCCCATCACAAAACTAGGCTTCCCACATCCAAGCTCTTCACCCCTGCAGATTTTATGTCAAATAAGAGCTTTATATGGTTCTGATGCATAGAAAAATAGTCCTTGGCTTTAAGATGCTCTTCCTTGAGTTTTAGTAAAGTGCATATCTTGTTCTGAACCAATAGGCAAGGTTTACCTTGTGACACCTAAGAGAGTTGCAAGGCTGGGAGGTACAGGTTCGGAGGTAAGGTAATTTTTTTACCATACACTACAAAGTATCGTGAGGTTCTTAGAGAAGGATAAGGGGTAACATAGTCAGTCCAAAGTCCATTATTCAAAGCAGTACGTGATCTCTTCTTTTCAGAGAAAATTGTCTTCTTAATGACGCGAATAAGGTTTTTATTTATGGATTCACCTAGACCATTTCCATGGGGATAGTAATTAGATGCATGTTTGAGAATAATCCTATTTTCCAATGCAAACTCATAAATTTTTAATGATGAGAAGTAAGTTGCATTATCAAATACAAGTGATGTTAGAATGCAAAACCTAGTGATGATGTTCTGTTGTATAAAATGAATGACTTCATGGTCATTTACTTGTCTGAGTGAAACTACTTTTGACCACCAGGTTCTTCGACTGCAACTAGGCGAATTTGGGCGGCTGACCTTTGAGAATAGCTGACACATTTATGAAAAGCTTGGCATTTGTGAAGAGAGGCATGAACATACTTAAAAAGAGTGGGCCAATATTAACCAACCCTCATAGCTTTATGCACTGTGGTGTCGCCCTCACAGTGGCTACTTGCTAGCCCCTCATATAGATCCTTCAGAACCTTCTTTGTATCTTGTGCCTTAAGACACCTTAACAAAATTCCATTATGGTTCTTCCAGAAAATCACTCCATGGACTAGTCGATATGATAAAGCCTTTAAGTGAATTTCCATTTTCTTTTTGCTTGATAAGTGTGAGCGAAAGTTGTCATGTTCTAAAAAATGTCGTAACTCTACATACAAGGGCACCGTGAATGTGGACTGACGAATTTGATCAATATAGTACATTACAATTTCCTACTGCCATCGTGAGATATCTTGTTTAGGAGAATACTTTTCTTTGGCTATTAGTCCCTTTATTGTATGAATTGCTTTGAACTCCATATCATATTATTGAAGATAGGTCACCCAATTAGCACTCTTTTTACCCAACTCTTGTTGCATAAGTAATGTTCTTACTGTTGGGTGAGGAATGGATACAATGGTGTGATATTTCAATAATTAAGGCCTAAAATACTTCACTATCTTATATAATGCACATTCTTGTTTATCAATGGTAGGGTAATTTAATTTTGGTCCCTGTAGACTAGAACTCTATTGACAGCGCTGGACCAGCCAACATGTCAAGGGGATCTCCCTAGTAAGAAGTCCCAATTAGACCTTAGGTTGTTTGGTGTAGGAGTCCTAGTAGTGGGTTGTAAGGTAATCCCTTGACCACAATGTCACACGGATCCAAGTAAGATAACTATGTCAGTAGCAAGGGTGTGACTGTTGTAGTGAGTCAAGGAAGGTGCATGAGAGGTTCTAACACAAAGGGGGAGGGATAAGTGTGCCCCTTGACAACCTGTATCAGTACTTAGTTGGGAAGGGAACACACAAGCAAAGATGAATCACAAGCTGGAAAGTAGATCAGTCAACAATCCAAATTGATGGTTAAACCAACAACATACTTGCAAAAGGATTCATATAATTGCATACGAATTAGTTCATAAATAAATATGTAAGTTAAACAACATATATCATTAAGGCAACCCGAAAAGTCCAACTACAATAACAACATATGCATGAAAATATGTTGGCTCTTATTATGTAGAGAAGTGTAAGTTCCAATCACACAATACATCCATGTAAACCTACTGACCCCATCAGTGGAACATTACAGCCACATCTGCTTTCTCCTCCAAAGAGATGAACTAGCTTCCTGTAGTGGAAAAGCCAAGGCATGTTACAATACTGTCCAAGTTATTTCTAAGATACTCTTATCAGAAGCTTGGCTGACAAAAAGCCTCTACAATGAGCTATGAGGGACTATTTATAGCAAAAGGTGGGGTGACCCTTGACATTCCCCTTTGTGACTGTTTCACTACCCTCATGACTCTTCACCTACTCTATGACTATTACATTGGACTATTTACACTTGACTTACATTTGACATGATGTTACATTACAATGCACATGTACTCATGGCTTGAGCAAGCCATGCAAGACATCACTGACACTTCGTCCGTTGTGATGAGACCAACTCTTTGGCATGCTTATGATGGTGAAGGTGGTGAGATGATGCCAATCTTGGTCATCCGTGTTATAGACATTTTTGGGCACTGCAACCCCAATCATATATGTCCATAAACCAAGGGCTTCTAAGTCCCTAAAAGTGTTCAGCTAATTATATCATCTCTTAGAAGTTCTCGATGGCAAACTACTCAGAACTGGTCAAAACTAGACCATATAGACTACTCATTGCTAAGGGTGCAATGCATCTCACCTACTCAGTGCAAAAAGTGCAATGCATACTGGAAAGCCCTTTTGTAGCGTGCGATGGGTGAGAGTAGACAAATGGCAGAGACAGTTTGGAATGTGGATGATCATGGAATCTTCCAGAAACTTCTCTTGTGACACTTGCCTCTTTGTATTCACCCAGGGATGAGTAAGAGATCATGAATCTGCAAGTGGAACCAATAACTATTAGAGAGAGGACACTAATCAAAATCCCAAAAGCTAACTCACCACCCTGCAAACATCTATATATGGATCCCTCATCACAGAGATCCAGAGGCTGGAATCTTGTATTTTGCAAGGAAGTGTTGTTGGTTTCTTGGTGGAACATCATAGTGTTGGGTGATCTAAGATTTTCATGAGGTGAAGAAGGGATTTCATGCTAGGAGGATGAGGGTGGGTCAGATCAGTCGGTTGTAATCCTCTTTGCTATTCTTTCTATTAATAAATCTATTCGAGTTTTCCTCCCCATTCTTGTATGTTTGATGATATATGCATTTGTGTGGTCAATATATGTCTAGTCCTATATTTTTTATGATTGTCGATCTCTGTACTTTGATAGTGTTATGCTTCTTTGACTCTACAGGTGCTCTCTGAAGCAAGGTAAATGAGGAAGGAGCGGCAAAGATTTTTCAGAAGGGAGAGGAGCCAAGCAAGGAACCAAGCACAAGACTGAGGTTGGTATCCTTTGTTCCCCTCTTATCTACTTCTCATAAAGGAAAGTGAAAGTAGTTTTAGTTTGTTTGTTTCTAAGATTGCTATCTGTCTTAGTGGGACTAGCAGCTCCAAGTGGACACTAGATTTCCCAATAACAAAATGGAAACTCTGCTGGGGAGCGAATAGCTTGTTTGCTTGTCTATATTTGTTCGCTTTATAAACTACAGATGGAGCTTGAAGTTAAGCCAGCTAGCCTTCAAACTGCATTTTCTATGCAAGTGTAAAGTAGATCAATGTTGCTTCTGTCTATCTCCGAGTTTTGTTTATAAACTAAATAATCAATTTGCAAACATCCTAATTTCCCTGGTGGTGGCTCTAGTAACCTCATTAGATCAGCCCCTGTGATTTCTATTTACTGACTATCATTAGCTCGGCCTAAATCCCTGAACTGAGTTGCAAAATGTGACCAAATACCAAGTAAATTCTCGTCCTTATACCACCACACCCTCTCTTCAAGGAAATATGGATGCATTGCACCTCTCATGTGCAGTAGGTGAGATGCATCTCTGTTTCCCTGTCTTACAGGTGCGATGATCAGATAAGGCTAATTTGGCCTTCAGATTTTGGTTTTTCTTCACTCTCTTCAGCTTTATTCAGGATTTTTGCTATCTGTGATCAGTATGCCACTATGGAAACTCCCTTCCTTTCCATTATTCTGCCTCCATCATGCAAAGAATTGTGAACGTTTTTGTGTATTGTGCACCATTTACAGTTCTCCTTTACAAAGAAGTAGCGTAATCGAACTGTCGTCTTTTGATTTGGAAGTGTCGCAAGTGTCTCTTTCAGTCAAAGAAGAGGATCCTATTGTCCTTGATCATCGATTATGCTGTTACTCTTATACTTGATTTTAATTAGTAGTTTTTCAAGTGTTGAAAGCAGTTTTCAATTCAAAATCGTAAAGTGTCGTCATCATATTCCTTTCGTATTTTGAGGAAAAATTGTTAGTACTGTCACTTTGAAAAGATAATTCAAATTTGTACTTAACATTATTTTTGTCATCCACACATTAAGAAAGCGAAAAACAAATACGTGCGTGTGCATTTGCATTTAGACTGCTTGTTGATTTTGATTTAGGACAGTGCATCTAGTGTGTACTCTTTGCTCTATGTTGAAAGAATTTCCTTAGTAGCTATGATTATCATTGCCAAAAGAAGATTAAAAAATTGTTTATCATCTTAGATTGCATTTTAGGAATTGTATATCTACATCACGCGGTGAACCTGAAAGGTGAATTTCTTAAGAAAGATCAACTGTAAAATAATTTAATGAACCTAAAAATGCTTTGGAACCTAATGCACAACATTTAGAAGTCTAGGCTAGAGATGAATTCTGGCGTCGTAAATCTTGGTAACTATCGCTTTCATTGTTGGTTGGGTGATTCCTCCTCTTTGAGATGACAAGTGCCAGTATGGACTTGTGCTCCCACGTACCTTCGAGTATATATTGGGATACCACAATAGGCTATATAATTTATCCTTAGGAAGCCATGTCTGCCTCCCTATCGATCATAATGCACTGAACACAGCATTCGAAAAGATTGACCGCCATCCCATAAAAAGTATTCTGCAATCTTGTGATTGGTTTGGTAATCCCTCTATCTAGATTTCCAGAGTAGTCTCTTTCATTCCTTTTCAGACTCCTTAAAGGAAAAGGTCCATCTGAGCACTTGTCACTTCAAGCTCGTTAAAAATCGAAGGCGACTAGAGTCATCTTTTGCTTTTTCTCAACTCTTAAAAATTCAAAAAGAAAGTTGTGTCAAAGCGTCTAGAATTCATTTAATTCAGAATCATTTTGCCCTTTATTTTGAGTTGATCGAGTAATGTGAAATCATGGAAGAAAGTCAATCGAAACCCCATCGTTCACGGAGACTAATGAGTCAACCGTCTTACTCCAGAGACAAAACTATTCCAGACAAAGCGGACTCATTTAACCGGATCAAAGTCCCCTGGTTTGGTTGGAATTTGTGTTCCGACATCCTTAGAGACTCTAGTTACTGCAACTATTTTTGGTATCCCTGCCTCTACAGAAGAAGTTCCGCAGCCATAAGAGGACATTAGAACTGATCCTAGTGTGACAGTAAATGCTTCTATTCCTAAACCGGCTCCATCTACATCTAATTTGGAAGATATTACCCCAAACATTTGTCATTGCAGAATCTATACTTTCTTCGGCACCGGAAATATTTTACAGACCTGACGGTCTACTTCTTCCACCTGGATTGATTGCTATAGAAGAGATTGTGGAGGATCCTCCATCTAGTACTCTATTGCATTTTGGAGTTGGGATCACCCTATATCCTTCTTCATTAGAAGTTAGTCTCTTGCCATCGGAAGTTCCTGTAGAATCGCTAGGAAATCTTTTGGATAGACTAGATATGTCTGAACAACCGTCGACATCTAAGACTGTGTCATCTAACACAGCAGTGGTGGAACCTCCTGCTGCTACTCCAACAATGTTTGCTGGCGTACCATCTCCCAACTAGCTCTGAATCGTTGGATGGAGTCCATCCAGGGGCTATTTCAATAGTATGGTCTATTCCCATTTGTTTGTCCGGAATAATATCTGGAATCTCTTATGTTGAGTCTTAGCAAATTGATCCTTCGCAATAGTATCAATTTGGCCAGTCTGATCCCAAAGGCAAATCATTCCTTTGAGCACTGGATTTCCACCATATGGTGGGTAGTATACCCTTTCATTGTCTCCTCTGGGAGAACAACCATACAAGAATTCAAAACAGAATTCAGGTTATGCTGGAATTACATCCAACGGTTGGGTACCAATACTGCCTCAACAACCAAGAGTTGTATATTCAATGCAACAAATTCTACCTATGTCAAATATCCCCACTACGCTAGTTATTGTGATGATGTCGCAAGTACAAGTGCTGCCTATTATATACCAACCTCAAGTTTCTCAGGTCGTAATACAACAACCTCTTGTCCCTGCGACACAACCACAATAATCGACTAGTGGTTCCTTAACTGTAATGACCCAGGCTCAAACGAGTACCATTACCCGTCATCTTGGTCAAACAGCCAATATTGGACAACAGCAAATGGCTTCACAACCATGGCTAGTGCAATATCAACAACCGCAATTCCAACAAGCTTACTAAGGATCTGAGCAAAAAGTTTTTGCAAGTAATGGGCAGCCATATATTCAAAATGGTTAACATAAATCATATCATAATGGTCATGCCCATCAACCTTACCAAAGTTATCAACATCAAATGCATTATGCTGGTATGCAAAGACCAACTACTCAGGCAATCCCATCTTATCCTGGGTATGCTTCGCCAAACCTGAATCAACAGTTTCCCTTCGTGGCGACTTTAGAGTTACCAGATCTAAATAGGCTAACAAATGATCCAATTCCTTATGCCCCTTGGTGGCCGACGATTCCGCATAAAATTCTGTCAGATATTCCTAAACTTAATGGAAATCTGGGTGAAGACCCATCGAATCCTGTAATGACCTTTCATCTGTGGTGTTCATCCAACACTCTCAATGATGATTCGATCAGGCTCCACCTTTTTTAGCGAACGTTAACTGGTCTGGAAGCAAAATGGTATATCGAATTGCCTAGAGCTTCATTTGATAGCTTCAACACCCTAGCCACAACCTTTTTGACCCATTTTCAGTTACCCATAAGGTACAAAATGGGAACAGAGTTTCTTACCAATTTCAAACAAGCGACAATCACACACATATCCGATCATATTCATGAGTGGTGACATCGTCGCAAAATGGTAAAAACATATGTTCCCGATCAGCTGCTAGCTGAATGGTTTATTAAGTCATTGTTACCTTCTATTATAGAAGATGTGGTAAAGGGAGGAGTCGTCACTGAAGAGAAAGTCATTGCTCATGCGCAATATCTAGACTTGATCTATACTTAGTCTGTGCAATCTCCCTATCTGGAGTAGTACTACAAAGGGAGTAGTACACAAATTAGGAATGCACTCGGATATTATCCGAGCTCCTTATCATGCTTTAGGGGGCAACTATTATAGAAATTTTTGGGCACTGCAACCCCAATCATATATGTCCATAAACCAATGGCTTCTAAGTCCCTAAAAGTGTTGTTTCACACCCTAAAGGAACAAGGTCAGCTGATTACATCATCTCCTAGAAGTTCTCCATGGAAAACTGCTCATAACTCGTCAAAACTGGACCATACAAACTGCTCAGTGCTAAGGGTGTGATGCATCTCACCGGCTCAATGCAAAAAGTGTGATGCATACTAGAAAGCCCTTCTATAGGGTGTGATGAGTGAGAGTAGACAAATGGCAGAGACATTTTGCAAGGTGGATGATCATGGAATCTTCCTGAAACTTCTCCTCTGAGACTTGCCTCTCTGAATTCGCCCAAGGATGAGTAAGAGATCATGAATCTCCAAGTGGAACCAAGACCTATTAGAGAGAGGACACTAATCAAAATCCCAAAAGCTGACTCACCACCCTACAAACATCTATATATGGATCCCTCATCACAGAGATCCAGAGGTTGGCATCTTGTATTTTGTAAGGAGGTGCTGTTGGTTTCTTGGTGGAACATCATAGTGTTGAGTGATCTAAGCTTTTCATGAGGTGAAGAAGGGATTTCATGCTAGGAGGATGACATTGGGTCAGATCAATGGGTTGTAATCCTCTTTTCTATTCTTTCTATTAATAAAGCTATTCGAGTTTTCCTCCCCATTCTTGTATGTTTGATGATATATGCATTTGTGTGGTCAATATATGTCTGGTCCTATATTTTTTATGATTGTAGATCTCTGTACTTCTATAGTGTTATGCTAGTTTGACTCTACAGGTGCTCTCTGAAGAGGGGTAAACGATGAAGGAGCAACAAAGATCTGTTAGAAGGGAGAGGAACCAAGTAAGGAACCATGCGCAAGACTGAGGTTGGTATCCTTTGTTCCTCTCTTATCTACTTCTCATAAAGGAAAGCGAAAGTAGTCTTAGTTTGTTTGTTTCTAAGATAGTTACACGTCTTAGTGGGACTAGCAGCTCCAAGTGGACACTAGATTTTCCAATAACAAGATGGCGACTCTACTGGGGAGCGAATAGCTTGTTTGTTTGTCTATATTTTTTTGCTTTATAAACTACAGACGGAGCCTGAAGTTAAGTCAACTAGCCTTCCAACTGAATTTGCTATGCAAGTGAAAAGTGCATCAATGTTGCTTCAGTCTATCTCTAGGGTTTTTTATAAACTGAACAATCAATTTGCAAACATCCTAATTTCCCTGGTGGTGGCTCTAGTAACCTCATTAGATCAGCCCCTGTGATTTCTATTTACTGATTATCATTATCTCGGCCTAAATCCCTGAATTGAGCTACAAACTATGACCAAAGACCAAGTAAAGTCTCGTCCCTGTACCATCACACCCTCTCTTCAAGGAAATATGGATGCATCGTACCTCCTGTGTGCAGTAGGTGAGATGCATCCATGTTTCCCTGTGTTACAGGTGCGATGACCAGATAAGGCTAATTTGGCCTTTAGATTTTGGTTTTTCTTCACTCTCTTCAACTTTATTGAGGAGTTTTACTGTCTGTGATCAGTATACCACTGTGGAAACTCCCTTCCTTTCCATTATTCCACCTCCATCGTGCAAATAATTGTGAATGTTTGTATGTATTGTGCGCCATTTACAGTTCTCTTTTACAAAGAAGTAGTGTAATCAAACAGTCATCTTTTGTTTTGGAAGTGTCACAAGTGTCGTTTTCAATCAAAGAAGAGGATCCTATTGTTCTTGATGGTAAATTATACTGTTACTCTTGTATTTGATTTGAATTAGTAGTTTTTCAAGTGTCGAAAGCAGTTTTCAATTCAAAATCGTAAAATGTCGTCATTATCTTCCTTTCGTATTTTGAAGAAAAATTGTTAGTATTGTCGCTTTGAAAAGATAATTCAAATTTGTACTTAGCATTCTTTTTGTCATTCACACATTAAGAAAACGAAAAACAAATACATGAATGGGCATTTGCATTTAGACTACTTGTTGATTTTGATTTAGGACAGTGCATCTAGTGTGTGCTCTCTGCTCTATGTTGAAAGAATATCATTTCTCTTTCCTTAGTAGCTAGGATTTTCATTGCAAAAAGAATATTAAACAATTGTTTATCATCTTAGATTGCATTTTAGGAATTGTATATCTACATCATGCGGTGAACCTGAAAGGCGAGTTTCTTAAGAAAGATCAACTGTAAAATAAATTTAATGAACCTAAAAATGCTTTGGAACCTAACGCACAACATTTAGAAGTCTAGGCTAGAGACGTATTACGGCGTCGTAAAGCCTAGTAACTATCACTTTCATTGTTGGTTGGGTGATTCTTCCTCTTTGAGACAAAAAGTTCTAGTATGGACTTGTGCTCCCATGTACCGTCGAGTATATATTAGGAGACCACAATAGGCTATATCCTTTATCCTTAGGAAGCCGTGTCTGCCGCCCTATTGATCGCAATGCACGGAACACAACATTAAGGAAGATTGATTGCCATACTGTAAAAAGTATTCTACATTTTTGCGATTGGTTTGGTAATCCCTCTGTCTATATTTCGAGAGTAGTCTCTTTCGTTCCTTTTCAGACTCCTTAAAGGAAAAGGTCCATTTGATCACTTTTCACTTCAGGCTCATTAAAACTCGAAGGAAACTAGAGTCATCTTTAGCTTTTTCTCGACTCTTAAAAATTGAAAAAGCAAGTTGTGTCAAAGTGTCTATAATTTATTTTAATCGGAATAAATATCACTATTCCAGCATTGGTCTTAGGTTGAGAAAAATGGAGTCCACCAACCAAGGATTTCCCCTTGGAGGAAATCCTAGTCCTTTCTCCTCTTGGGGAGATGTTGGTGCACCTCATATGGCTACATTTTCCCTTCCAAGATTGACAATCAGCTTGCCCATATGGCTCTTCTCGACCTTTGTCATTCAAAGCACCGTGATTCCTGAACAATCAATTCAGCAACTAGATGATACTAGAGTTAACCCCCAACCTTCTGCTTCTCTTGTTTCTCCCTCCCCTCCTTCCTCCTCGCTTGGTGAAGCTAGTAAAGCTAAAAACCAAGTAACTGAGAGGAAGAAGAAAGGGAAGGAGAAGGAGAAGAAGAAGAAGGAGCCAAAGGCAAAAAGGGGAAACCATGCATCATCTAGCAAAAATCCACACACTGCACCATACAAACCCAAATCTTCATGTGTCATTTGTAGAGGAGACCACTATCATCGAGATTGTCCTTACATCCCTCAGACCCTAAGGGACTGGTCTGCTCGTTTGCACAATCCGGTGTTGTCAACCTCTGACGATCATGTTGAAAGTACACCATCAACTAGTGAAAGTAAAGTCTATGGACATAAAAGAAAATGTAAATTTCCTTGCAAACTATGTGAAGGCAATCACATCATCCACCATTTTCCCTTCTTAGACGAAGCTAAAAGAGTCTTGGATAACCATCATGGTTCACCGCTATAGCTTCCTCCCAGATACAAGAAACTCTTGCCAAGTCCATCACTAGTTGAAAATCTGACTGACACACCTTTGTGGTCGGTCGAAGCATCTATCATTGAAAATAAACCCTCTGAATCCACACCAGATGAAAGTCAAAAGGTCGAGGTGGCAATCGACCTGGTCTTGTCTTCGGAAGGTCCACCTTCGGATGATACAGTCACCGAAGAGAATGAGAATGACATTGTTCAAATTATTTTCGTAAGCACAGACTCTGATGAACATGGGGGCAATCTACCCATTCCTCATAGGAAGGAAGTTCGTCAGAGTCGTGTTCGTCTACCATCTAATATACCATTCTAAATCATTGTACAAGCTTAAAAAATGGTCATGGTTGGTACCATCATAGATGAAGGGGCTTCTATGAGTATCCTTTCCTCAACTTCTTGGAAAGTGCTTGGTTCACCATCGCTTCTGCCTGAGATGAGAAACCTGATAGGCTTCGACAAAAGAACTAGTCGACCATTAGGGATCCTTCCAAATGTGCCTATAACTTTGAGAAGGAAAACCCTTTATTTTAACATATTGGTAGTCCAAGGAAATTTGGATTATAATCTGCTCCTTAGGCGCAACTATGTTTATAGCATGGGAGCCATTGTCTCCTCACTCTTTAGAGTAATGTGTTTTCCGCATGAAGATAGAATGGTTTAGTTTGTAGACCAACTTTCATTCCCTAGCTCACACATAGCTAATAGTTAAATTCCATCCCTAACTGGTCTTTTCATGCAAGGAATGTCTCATCAATCTCCAGCCCGTCCACCTGAAGAATGTGAGTAGTTCGAGGGTCATGATTGAAACCCAGGGGGGATGCACCTTGGCCTTCTTCGGCAGGAAAACTCTGGGCATAGAGTAGGTTTCCACGAAGGATATATGACTAGTCTGACACCCGTCCATATAGGAATATGGGGTTAGACTAGAATAAGATACTTCCGTTAGAAGGTAGGCCTTTCCCAATAGAACAAATGTTTTGTTTGCAAATTGAAGGGTAACCTTGAAACTCTACTTCACAATGCCTAGGGGCATGCAAACCTTTTTGCATGCAAGCGAAGAGCAACCATTTATTTTCTTATTTTGTAGATTCTCAAATCCTTTAAACTCGTAGGATTGGTCATTCCTAGCTTTCATAATGAAAGGATACGGATCAAAGCTTTGAAAGGTGCAAGCTCCACAAAAATGGAATCTATCGATGAGATGTCCTTATTATATGACTGGCACGAGTAGTTTTTATGAAAAGTTCAAGCTCGTTAAAAATTAAACCTAAGCGATGAGCAAATTTCCCCCCCAAAGTTTAAGCTCATTAAAAAATGAACCAATCTGTGGTAAATAACCATTGTGAATGCATTATCATAAGCTTTTGAGCCTTGATCGTGTTCTCATCATCACTTCCACTCTGTTTTAGCCGATCATATGCCTCCATTTGATTGTCAACCCTTTTGAGGAACATATGTGACAAGTGATCTTGTTAGCCATCCTTGTGACACTGCCGTGATTGGAAAATTACAAACCTTACCTGGAATCAGCTGCTACCCGAAAATATCACTCGTTCCTCAAAAAACGAGTCTCCTTTAAGATATTTTCATCTGACTCATAAAAAATGAAAATATTGTTGAGCAATTGGCCTCTCCAGCTCGTTAAAGCTATCAGAAGTGCTATCCCTCCTCTAGATTTTAATATTTTCGTACCTAAGGGATTATTACACAAAACGATCGAGCGCTTGTCTTTTTCGGCTCATTAAAACTATCGAAAATTCATCCCTTTCATATTATTTTATACTTTTTCGGACTTAAGGGATTATATGACGAAAAATGATTATTGGAGTTTCCTTTCCATCCATTTTTAGACTCTCTAAAATTGAAAAAGGACCAAGTTATCTTTGTTGTTAAACTCGTTAAAACCAATAGTGACAAACTTGTCCATACAGACCAGAAAGAGTTTCACTCTTGCTAGGCTTGTTAAAAAATAGCGACGGGTTTGCGTGAAGGGAAAATTATATAACAATCATATGTTATCCTCCTCAAGATTGATAAAAATAAAGAGGTACTGGTTAGTAGTGACTGGGGAAAAATTGGGAAGAAAACTTGAAGAAACTTTATTGGTAGCGAGTCACTCTTGAACACGACACTTTCACTCCATGTCTGAGTCGGGTTGGGTTATTCCGTTCACCGGTCATATTACCATTGGTCCATCGTACCATCCATATTTGGGGTTAATGCTACCAATCCATTTTAGTGTCACCAATATGTTTAAGAGAATTCGCTTAGAGAATTCACCTGTGTCTCATCCGCTGCAATACATTCACACTCCATTCTTTCATGACTGCCACCCTGAACCTTGTATCATCAGATCGTTTTCACCTCCACAAAATCATTTTCTCCGTTCCATGTCGTAGATGTGGGATTCATTAAGGCCCTCCTACGACAGGTCACTTCTTGTCGACATCAGCTCATTATCCAAGAAGTCGACCTAGGAACAATTCTTTCAGTACTTTGAAGCTTGCATACCTCAATGGAAAGTTTCTCACTTCCGGCAACAGGTATACATCAATGGCCTTCGACCGAAAGATTTTATGTGGTGTTTGATGCCAAGTCCATTTTGCACACCACGTGAATTGTATTGTCGTACCTTGAGGGTCATCATCATTATCGATGATTCCTCTTGCACCGGTTAACAACTTACATCATTGGATGGTAATCAGGTGATCTCTTTCCATTTTCGACTCTAGAACATCTTTCACATGGATCAACTTGTACTCCGGGCGAAGACTGAACAAGTTTGAAGACCCCAGATCTAGTTTCATCCATCGAGGCTGCGATATATTCAGGAAAATAAAGACATAAAATGTACAACATTGTTGCATAGATGATCATCCGAATCAAAGGATGATGGCTCTATTAGAATCATCAGTCTGCTACACAGAGGGTTGTTTGTCCTATGTACACGAAATGAATTTATAAAGCTGAGCATGGCAATGCCCGCGTTAGCTAGATCATGAAAATATTATGAAGATAACGTATTGTATTGTATCTTATTACAGGTTTCCTTCCAGTTCTAAAAACCTCGGATCCTCATGATAAAGCATTTCACCCGACATCAAAAGATTAACGACCTCATGCTTTAGGGGGCAACTGTTATAAACATCTATCTAACGCATAATTTTCCAATGAGTTTGTTAATGTGTTTAAGTTTCTAGAAATATGTTGATATTGAATAGAATCGAACTGTCTTTCCAAAATCTTTACCCTTAGGAACATGCAATAGATAGCTGGATTCCATACGGAGTAGATACCAGTGAGTTGTAGAATGATGAGTTGTGAGTCTAGCCTAACGACAAGTCGGCGTATGCCATGCGCGATGGCATCAGAGAGGAGTTATATAAACGCGTTGTATTTAGCGATGTTATTCATTGACCAACCAATACATACCCCTCTGAAACTCACTAATTCACCGCTTGGATCAAAGATGGCCCAGGTCGCAGAAGACAGGTTCCACGAACTACGACTCGCTCCGTCAGCATATCCAACAAATGATTCCAATAGGTTCGACATCTGCAACAAATGCAAAATTGGATTACCTAACCAAAACGATTACCCTTAGCAAAAACAAAAATGTAACAAAAGCATATGGGTTACTACACTCAGTCAAGCATAGTAAAAATAAAGAGGTACTGGTCAGCAATGACTGGGGAAAATTTGGGAAGAAAACTTGAAGAAACTTTATTGGTAGCGAGTCACTCTTGAACATGACACTTTCACTCCATGTCTGAGTCGAGTTGGGTTATTCCGTTCACCGGTTATATCACCATTGGTACATCATACCATCCATATTTGGGGTTAACTCTACCAATCCATTTCAGTGTCATCGATATGTTCAAGAGAAGTTGCTCAGAGAATTCACCTATGTCTCATCTGCTGCAATACATTCATGCCCCATTCTTTCATGACCACCACCCTGAACCTTGTATCATTAGATCATTTTCACCTACACAAAATCATTTGCTCCGTTCTATGTCATAGATGTGGGGTTCATTAAGGCCCTCTTATGACGGGTCACTTTTTGTTGACATCAGCTCATTATCCAAGAAGTTGATCTAGGAACAACCCTTCAGTACTTTGAAGCTTGCATGCCTCAATGGCAAGTTCCGGTGACATGTATACATCAATGGCCTTCGACCGAAAGATTTTACGTGGTGTTTGACGCCAAGTCCCTTTTTCACACCACGTGAATTGTATTGTCGTACCTTAAGGGTCATCATCATTATCGGTGATTCCTCTCATGCCTGTTAACAACTGACATCATTGGCTGGTAATCAGGCGATGTCTTTCCATGTTCGACTCCAGAACATCTTTCACATGGATCGACTTGTGCTTCGGGTGAATATTGAATGCGTTTGAAGACCCTGGATCTAGCTTCATCCATTCGGGCTGTGATATATTCAAGAAAATAAAGACATGAAATGTACATCATTGCTGCATAGATGATCATCTGAATCAAAGGATGGTGGCTCTATCAGAATCATCAGTCTACCACACAGATAGTTGTATGTCCTATGTACATGAAATGAATTTATAAAGCTGAACATAGGAATGCTTGCGTCAGCTAGATCATGAAAATACTATGAAGATAATGTATTGTATTGTATCTTATTATAGGTCGCCTTCCAGTTCGAAAAACCTCGGATCCTCATGATAAAGCATTTCACCTGACATCAAAATATTAACGACCTCATGCTTTAGGGGGCAGCTGTTATAGAAAGTTTTGGGCACTGCGACCCCAATCATATATGTCCATAAACCAAGGGCTTCTAAGTCCCTAAAAGTGTTCTTTCACACCCTAAAGGAACAAGGTCAGCTGATTACATCACCTCCCAGAAGTTCTCCATGGAAAACTACTCAAAACTGGTCAAAACTGGGCCATACAGACTGCTCAGTGCTAAGGGTGTGATGCATCTCACCTACTTAGTGCAAAAAGTGTGATTCACATTGGAAGGCCCTTCTGTAGGGTGCGATGGGCAAGAGTAGACAAATGGCAGAGACAATTTGTAAGGTGGATGATCATGGAATCTTCTAGAAACTTCTCCTGTGACACTTGGCTCTCTGAATTCGCCCAGGGATGAGTAAGAGATCATGAATCTCTAAGTGTAACCAAAAACTATTAGAGAGAGGACACTAATCAAAATCCCAGAAGCTGACTCACCCCCCTGCAAACATCTATAAATGGATCCCTCGTCATAGAGATCCAGAGGCTGGAATCTTGTATTTTGTAAGGAAGTGCTATTGGTTTCTTGGTGGAACATCATAGTGTTGGGTGATCTAAGCTTTTCATGAGGTGAAGAAGGGCTTACATGCTGGGAGGATGATGCTAGATTAGATCAATGGTTTGTAATCCTCTTTGCTATTCTTTCTCTTAATAAAGTTATTCGAGTTTTACTCCACATTCTTGTATGTTTGATGATATATGCATTTCTGTGGTCAATATATATCTGGTCCTATATTGTTTATGACTGTAGATCTCTGTACTTCGATAGTTTTATGGTGCTTTTACTTTATAGGTGCTCTCTAAAGTGGGGTAAACGAGGAAGGAGTAGCAAAGATTTGTCAGAAAGGAGAGGAACCAAGCGCAAGACTGAGGTTGGTATCCTTTGTTCCCCTCTTATCTACTTCTCATAAAGGAAAGTGAAAGTAGTTTTAGTTAGTTTGTTTCTAAGATAACTACCCATCTTAGTGGGACTAGCAGCTCCGAGTGGACACTAGATTTCTCGATAACAAAATGGCGACTCCACTGGGGAACTTTAACAATCTAGTGTCCACTCGGAGCACCTGTTGCGATGCATTCCTGAGCTAACGATAAAGCTGCCAAAGGGAGTAGTACACAAATCAACATTTAATCCTTGTGACAGAGCAACATAGCATTATAATATAGTGGAGTATCTGGCCCAATCGCCGTCTACTATGTCAACACTTGAGGTACTACAAAATTTCCCTTCCCAAAAGCAGGCTTTATTATCAGCAATAAGTGGGATTGACCCAACGGATTCCAATCTTGTGGCCTTTAATCACAAAGGATATGACCCTCAGTTACCAACTTGCCTAGCTTTCCTTATTCAAGTGAAAGCCCTCAACAAAACTGTTCATCGAACAATTATTGATGAGGGGCCATCTACATGTATTATGTCTATGAATTGCTGGAAAAATTAAGGATCTCCACCCTTTCACGATCTTCAATGACATTAAAAGCATTTTATGGACGAACATACACCCCATACAGGATTTTAAGTAACTTGCAAGTCGAACTGGGGGGCAAAATAGTAGAAATTGATGTTGAAGTTATCAACGGAAACGTCGATTTCAACATCCTCCTGGGAAGGCCCTGGATATATGATATGACTGTTGTTGTGTCGACGTACTTCAGGAAGATTGCATTTCCTTTCCAAGGAGGAATCACAATCATCGACTAACAAACATTTCTCCCCAACAGTTCATAAGTTACGGGAAGCATTATGATGATCCACGGAATCCCTCATTCGCTTCAAAATATCGGAGTAGGCCGACTAAAAGACCCTACATTGATGGGGACTTTTTCCCTACCGCCTCCAAACAATCTGGCGAAAGTGGCCACGGTGGGAACCTGCAATATGGTATCTTCTATTCAAAAGATGTCTAAAAACGATCTTAGCGTGGATCATCAACAGGTATTGCCTCCAAGCCCAATAGAAATATCGTAACAATCAATGTTTTCGGCATGGGAGGCAAACCCAAACCAACGCTCATCAAGCATTTAGATAGATAGGTCTAAGGAATATGGCACCCCTTCAAATCCTTGGTCGTAAGTACATTCTACAGAGGAAGGAATTGTTCATTCAATGATGATTGACAAGCCACCATCGGAAGATTACCACCATCATTCCCATGTTCTGGATTGTAAGGAAGATAGTTCTAGTGACCTTGATCATCCCTTAGTTTTTGATTTTCTATCAAATACTGTAAATATGGTGGATTCCGAGCGAAACCTGTCCAATATTGAAGAGACTATCGCCATCAATATCGCGATCAAAACAAATGTTGTAGAGTATATTCATGTCGGCAAATCTTGTTCTTCTTTAGAACTGGAAATATATTATGCTCTTTTTCACGAGTTCAGAGATGTCTTTGCTTGGTCATATGATGAAATGCCATGCATTGACTCGAGCATAGTTGAACACAAAATTAATATGTATCCAGATGTCAAACTAGGATGACAACGGCTCCGACAGGTGCACCCCAAGAAAGCCATTGCCATCAAGGGAGAAGTTGAAAAACTTCTCCATGTTGGTTTTATTTACTGGTTCCTCTAACCGATTGGGTATCGAAAATTCTTCCTGTAATGAAAAAGCAGGGAACGATTAGAGTGTGTGTCAATTATAGGGATGTAAATCACGCATGTTCAAAGGACAACTATCCTACACCCTTTATTGATCAAATAATTGATGAATGCGCGAGATGTGAAATCTTCTCATTTATGGATGGATTTTCCGGGTATAATCAAATAAATATCCGCCCATAGGACCAGTCAAAGACTGCATTTATTTGTCCGTGGGGAATATTCACATACCGCAAGCTACCCTTTGGTTTAAAGAACGCAGGGAAACATTTCATAGGGCAATGAATTATGCCTTCCATGACATCAAGAACACCGTTCAACCTTATCTCAACGATCTTCCAGCTCATTCGCGAAAGCGGACTGATAATCCACAACATTTGAGATTGATATTTCTACATTGTCGACACTACAAGATACGACTCAATCCACACAAATGTGTGTTTTGTGTCAGTTCTGGTTGTTTACTTGGATTTATGGTCTCGAAGGATGGAATTCGTCTTGACCCATGTAAGGTTCAGGCAATCATTGATTTGCCTCCACCTTCAAATTTGCTTTAGATTAAAAAACTCCAAGGGAAAGCAAACTTCCTAAGGAGGTTCATTCCAAATTACGCTGAACTTGCTAAAGTTTATACACGTCTATTGAAAAAAGAAGTACCCTTCATCTGGGATTAGGTCACACAAGCTTCCTTTGATGCTCTAAAGGAATCCTTGGTAAAAGCATCATTAATGTATGCTCCTAATTATCAGAAAGACTTTAACCTGTATCTGGTTGTAGCAGATACGACCATCACAATGGTTTTAGTTCAAGAAGACAATGGAATTGAACATCCTATATATTATTTGAGTCGAAACTTAAATGATACTGAAAGTAAGTACTCTTATGTTGAAAATATAGCTCTTGCAGTTGTTCAAGAGATATATAGATTTCAGCACTATGTCCTCTTTCGAAAAACTACCATTTTGTCAGATTGCAACCCCATGACTTATATCTTGTCGTGATAGTTACTGGGGGAAAAATATTCAAAATGGATAGCAATTTTGCAAGAATTTTATCTGGAATTCATAAAATCCAAATCTAATAAAGCCCTGGTTTTCACGGAGTTACTATGTGATCTCCCATCATCATCCAATGATTCAACATCCAAAGAAACAATTATGTATGAATCTTTGTTTTTGCTATCTTCAAGCAATCCGTGGTATGGAGATATAATAATCTATCTCCAGACCCAAACATATAGGTCTAATACCTCCCACTCGGAACAATGACGTATTCAATACCAAGAAAAAGACTACATGATAGTCGGTGATACACTTTACTGATGTGGCATCGATACAGTTCTGCGGAGGTGCCTCACCCATGAGGAGGCTGAAAAAGTCCTAAATGATTGTCATTCAGGCACATGTGGGGGGCATCAATCTGGTTACGCTACGACTCAAAATATTTCATGAGTAGGATACTTCTAGCCAACAATGTTCAAAGATTGCATAACCGTAGTCAGAAGTTGCCATGCCTATCAAATCTTCGATCACAAAACTAGAATACCACCCACACCTCTGCAACCAGTAGTTGTTGTTGGACCATTCACCAAATGGGGTGTAGATTTCATGACATGTAACCCCACCTCGGCCAGGGGGCATGGGTATATCATAGTCAGAGTTGACTATTTTACCAAATGGGCCAAGGCAATGCCTACATTAAACAATAGCGAGGAAACAACTGCTCTTTCCATTTTCAATCATGTAGTCTCTAAATTCGGTGTTCCACAGGCTATAGTCATAGATCATGGATCGCATTTTCACAACCACATGATGGTTGAGTTGGCTGCCAAATTAGGATTGTCCCATGACAGTTCTACTTCATATTATCCACAAGCTAATGGGCAAGTTGAGGCAATCAACAAGGTCCTCAAGTCCATGCTGCAAAGGATGATTAGATTCCATAAACGGAGTTGGTACCTGATCATGTACTCAACCTTGTGGGCATACTGGACATCGGTGAGGAATGCAACCATGTTTACACCCTTTCGGCTGGTGTATGGCCTGAAAGCAATCTTACCAGTTCAGTGCAAAATCTCGTCCCTCAAACTTGCAGTCGACCTTCTCCCCAGAACTTCAGAAGAGGAGGCTCATTTCTTGGAATTAATCCAATTGGATGAAACCTGTAATGATGCCACCTTGGCTAATGAAGCCCATAGGAAATGATTCAAGGTGAAGTTTGACAAGAATGTCAAATTCCATGTCTTCTCAGAAGGTGACCTGGTCTTACTTTATGACCAGGAGTCCGATAAGTTGGGAGCAGGTAAGTTCAAGTATTTATGGATGGGCCCCTATATTGTTAAGTGTGTATTAGCAAAAGGAGCCTACGAGTTAGTGGATTATGATGGGATTCCATTGGCGCAACCCCGCAATGGGTTGTACTTGAAGCGTTACTATGCTTGACTCAATGTAGTAACCCCTATGCTTTTGTTACATTTTTGTTTTCGCTAAGGGTAATCGTTTTGGTTAGGTAATCCAATTTTGCATTTGTTGCAGATGTCAAACCTATTGGAATCATTTGTTGGATATGCCAACAGAGTGAGTCGTAGTTCGTGAAACCTATCTTCTATGGCCTGGGCCATCTTTGATCCAAGCAGCGAGTTAGTGAGTTTCAGATGGGTATGTATTCGTCGGTCAATGAATAACATCGCTGAATACAACGCGTTGATAGAACTCCTCTCTAATGCCACCGTGCATGGCATACGCCAACTTGTCGTCAGGATAGACTCACAACTCGTCATTCTACAACTCACCAGTATCTACTCCGTACAGAATCCAGCTATCTATCGCATGTTCCTAAGGGTAAATATTTTCGAAAGACAGTTTGATTCTATTCAATATCAACACATTTCCAGAAACTTAAACACATTAACAGACTCATTGGCAAATTATGTGTTAGATAGACATTTGCGACATTTATAAAAAGAAGCATTTCATCAATATTTACATCAGGATTGTGTAACTTAACCAAAATAAAGCTCTGAAAATCAAATATTATATATATATATTATCTCTCTCTTCTCTCTCTCTATATTTTTATATATTTTTATTATATTAGATATATAGATATATATATATAACTGTTTATGGTTTATACATAATGTTCTGTGACCAAGACAAAATCGATCAAATGACCCAAAACTCAAAGTGCTAGGGGGCACCCTAGTCTAATGATGGTGGTTATAACAAGTCATCGCCTATGCAATCATGCGTAAAAGCCTAGTCCATCGACTCGGCACACTAGTAGTATGTTGATGTAACCTCAGAGGCAGCTTGTCGGTCCTCACATCTGGAATACCAAGAGTGAGACCGTCGACCTGATCCTACAATGTTGCAAGAGTCTTGGCCACATCCAGGTTGTGAAGGATAGCCCTCCCCACAACCTCTCCTGTTGGAATGGCAACTGGTGCTCTCAGGCATACTGCTGGTCGCACTAGTCCGATATCTGCATGAGCACATGAGTTTTGATTAACCTTGATAAAAGAAAGCATAAGAGCATTATAGAAGCAATAAACAGAGATATGGTCAGAGATTTTACCTATAGCACCCCACTGCTCACCAGACGACAGCACCAAATCTTGGTCACCTCGGAAATCCATACCAGCATATGGACACTCGGCATAAACCATCTCCTGATGGTTGAACCACTCGAAGAAGGCATCATAGAAATAAACCTAAGACTGACCAGCATGTCAGGCCATAAGGTCAACCCATCTCTGCATCCGTGGCTAGGTCGGTGGAGGCAAACCAAGTGAAATGTATTGTGGCTGCATCAGTGCAATCTTCTCCAAGGTTAAAGTGGTCAAAATAGAACCATAGCCAAAGTTATTGGATCTTCCATTTTTCATTTCTAAAGAAGAACAAGAGTTTCTGACATGAATATACTCTACAACATCTATTTTGGTCGAGATACTACTGGCGATAGTCTCTTCAATATTGGACAGGTTTCACTCAGAATCCACCATATTTACAGTATTTGATAGAAAATCAAAAACTAAGGGATGATCAAGGTCACCGGAACTATCTTCCTTATAATCTTGAAGATGGGAATGATGGTGGTAATCTTCCCATGGTGTCTCATCAATCATCATTGACTGAACAATTACTTCGTCTGTAGAATGTACTTGTGACGAAGGATCTGAAGGGGTGCCATATTACTCAGACCTATCTATCCAAATGCTTGATCAGCATTGGTTTGGGTTTGCCTCCCATGCTGAAAACATTGATTGTTACAATATTTCTATTGGGCTTGGAGGCAATACCTGTTGATGATCCACGCTAATATCGTTTTCGAACATCTTTTGAATAGAAGATACCATATTGTAGGTTCCATCCATGCCCACTTCTGCCAAATTGTTTGGAGGTGGTAGGGAAAAATTCCCCATCAATGTAGGGTCTTTTAGTAGGCTTACTCTGATATTTTGAAGCGAATGAGGGCTTCCGTGGATCATCGGAATGCTTCCCATAACTTGTGAACTATTGGGGAGAAATGTTTGTTGGTCGACGATTGTGATTTCTCCTTGGGAGGGAAATGCAATCTTCCTAAAGTACGTCGACACAACGGAAGCCATAGCATATATCTAGGGCCTTCCCAGTAGGATGTTGTAATCAAGGTTTCCCTCGAGAACTTCAACATCAATTTCTACTGTTTTGCCCACCAGTTCGACTTGCAAGTTACTTAAAATCCCATATGGGTTGTATGTTCGTCCATCAAATCCTTTTAATGTCGTTGACGATCGTGACAAGGGTGGAGATCCTAAAGTTTTCCAACAATTCATTGACATAATACATGTAGATGCCCCCTCATCAATAATTGTTCGATGAATAGTTTTGTTGAGGGCTTTCACTTGAATCAGGAAAGCTAGTTGAGCTGGTAACTGATGGTCATATCCTTTATGATTAAAAGCCACAAGATTGGAATTTACTGGGTCAATCCCACCTATTGCTGATAAAAAAAGCCTGCTTTTGGGAGGGGCAATTTTGCAGTACGTCAAGTGTCGACATAACGGACGATGATTGGGCCAGATCCTCCTCTATATTATAATGTTGTGCTACTCTAGCATGAGGATTAAATGTTGATTTGTGTTCTACTCCCTTTGGCAGCTTTATTGTTCGCTCAGGAATGATGGGTGGCACAACTTCGGTCGAAGTTGTTATCGAACTATTAGGTTGATCATTAGCCTTGTTGTTCGATAGCTATGGATTCTCGTATTCTTTATTCCTTGTTGATATCAAAGCATCATTTTGCTGCTTCGAAACAGACAACATTAGCACTTGGGATGGGGAAGCATTGTCACTAGAAACCAGATTTGTTCCTGGATTTGGAAACGGATCAGTGAATACCGCAGAGGTTTTTGAATTCTTCAAGAATTTTCTAAGCTCAGCGTTATGTGGACAAACTTTTGTCCAATGATCCTCATCGCATATGAAGCATGGATGACTTGGTTTCCTATCTCCTGAAGGGTTTGTAGGATATTTTTCAGGAGACGACTCCTCCTATTTCTTCCTTTTCCCTTTCTCTTTCTTCTTGCCTCCTGGTTGCTTCGGTTCTTTGCCTTTGTCAGTCGACATGACATTTACCTCTGAGGCGAGAAGTTCCTCATTTGCATTTTGACTTAAAGCCATACGAGCCTTATTTTATGTAGCCTTTATGGTTTTCTTGTTAGTCGTACCTATCACGCCATCGCTGGCATGAGAGTCTTTGTTTGATTTAGGAGGGGGAGGAATGGAGAATTCCAGTTTGGGAGCATCAGGGATTTTATCGTAGAGCGTGAAATACATTGTTAAAGCACATAGATTGACACAAATCATCGATAGGATTAAATGTCGATTTGTGTACTACTCCCTTTGTAGTTTTTCACCTTCGTCAATTATTCTTTTATCACAGGGAGTACTGCATCACACTAGTTGAACACATTTGGTTAGAGGCATTCCAAGGCGTACTGCATATAGGACCTGTTAGCCAAGTGAAGAGCCGCACTGCCAGCCAGTCTAGCAAAAGTGAATAGAATGGTCCTCAATGACCGATCAGTGATATCTCGGATATTGATCTTGCCGTCCCTACTCAGCTAAGATCCTTCTCTATAGTATCAGCGGATATAATCCCTCACGGATTCACCCCCACGGGCGAAACCTGATAATGAGAGAGGGGCACCACGTCTCGATAAACCGGTCAAAAAATAGATGTCCATGACAGTCAAGGGGATGGATTTGCCTCTAATCTGGAACACCTGGTTGGTAGGATCCCATGCATTGAGAAAATATTGCAACAAGTTGATTTGTTGCCTCATGCTAGAGATGCAGAAAAACTTGAGCAAACCATAGTTTCACAATGTAGTTACTGTACCCAGATCATGTAGGGAAACCATGTTCTCTTCTTCATGCTCACATTCTCACCATGTAACAACCATTTTTCTCCAATGAATCTCTGAAAAACAAACAAGAGAAGAGTCAGGGTCTTGATTTGGTAAAAATCAGGCAAAAATTCCATGAGAAAACAGTGCAGAAGTTTCCCTCCTTGCACCCATCACACCCCAGAAGTGTACTAGGTGAGATGCATATTGATTGGCCAATGGCCAGTCCAGTATGCATCGCACCTTTTGATATAGAAAGGGTGCGATGGGGCCAGAGTGAATTGTTCAAACCTTAGGGGCTTAGAAAAGTAGGGGAACATGCTCAGAATTCAAAAAGGAAGGAATGCAATTGAAGAGCTCAGGTTTAGCTCCTACCTAGTCCAGATGGTAATACATCACAAGTATAGACATATGTAGACACAGTATGGGCACAGCCATCTATTTATGAATAGTTGACTGTATAATGAATAACAAAATTCCTCGTAGCCTAGATGGTGGAAACTAGATCTAGGGTCTTGTTTTCTACTTCCCGAACTAGTATGATTCTATCCATGTGAATGAATGTGTTGAAGTCGAACATGGTAGAAACCACTTGATTACCAGTCAATGATGTGAACTGTTAACAAGTGTGACAAAAACCACCAATAATGTCAATGGACCTCAAAGTACTCAGTACAATCCATGAAATGTGAATAAATGAGTTGATGTCGAACACGTCACAGAATCCTTTGATCGAAGGTCAATGATGCAACTTGTTGTCAAAGGCAAGAAACTTGCCATTGAAGCATGCAAATTCCAAGGTACTGACGATTCCTAGATCATCTTTCTAGATAATGAGTTGGAGCCGATAGAAAGTGATCCATCGTAGACAAGCCCACAACACGAAATCATAGATCAAGTTTTGAAGAAATGTATTTGGCAAGGACTAACCCAGGGATGGTCAAGATGGATGACAGATATTTTGCAAATGAATGGTTTATTTGAATTGACCTCTTGAACACATAACGACACTGCAGATGGTTTGGTGACAATTGACCCAAATCTAATACCTAGAAACCAGCTGAAGACCTTCAATATGGTTAGATTAATTGTTAGGCAAACGATTTCCCAACCCAGGTGAACAAAAAGTGTCATGTTCAAGAGTGGTTAGCTACTTTTCTAAACACAAAGTATAACAAACAGGTTCATTTTTCTCTCTTTCCCCCACCATTTCTGGCAAGTACCTCTTTATTTTTGACAAGCTTGAGGAGGATAACATTTTCTTGATTATAAGCTCATCCTTCAGATGAGTCCAACTTAGTTTAAAATTCGAACCCTAAGAAGCAGTCGTTCGTTCTTGTTTGAAAATGAACATGTCCTTTACTGTTAAATTTTAACAAGTCCAGTATAGGAGAAACTCTGTGTTTTTCAATTTTAGGAAGTCAGAAGAAAAACTTAAGAAAACTCCATGGTTGTCCTTTTTCGTAAATTTGTGTCCCCTAAGCTTGAAAAAGTATAAAATAATACTTGAGAGAACCGATTGATTATTACGATCAAGGAGTACTTTTCATAATTAGTGTCTTCAATCTGAAAAAGTAAAAAAGTGATCAAAAACACGTCGTTTTATTACCAATATCGAACTTGAAACGACAAAAGTCCTGTAATCTTTTCATGTTTATACGGTCAGAAAAGAGTTGTAAGTGGTTGTCCTCTTAATTCCACTTTAACGAGTTTAAATTGAAAAACTCAGCAATCTTTTAATATTTTACAAGTCAGAAAAGAGCTTAAAGAGGACTCCTATGTTTCACTTTTTCATAAATTTTGAAAGAGTTTGAAAAAGTTAAAAAGTATGCTCTTCATTGAAAATGATCAATTTTCCCTGAAAATCCAATATTTTGCACAAAAACTAAAAACATTACTCATACCTATTTCAAATTAATAAAAATGCATCAAAAGTGACCTTTTTAAAGTGAAAAATAAACAAATTAAAAATTCATTTATTCAAAAAAGCTTATAAAAATGGCTTTTGTAAATTCATTTTTACCGTTTGACTTCAGAGTGAAAAGTAAGAGCTTTTGGTAAGAAACTTCCTGTGAAGATTGCGGAAAATCTAAACGTTGGAATCGAGAACCGTCCACTCTAGGTAATCCACATCATCCCTATCTTGCATTTCAACCGTTTAATTTTCATTTTAGGACTTTAAAAATGATTTTTTAAGGAAAATTTTGGTTAAAACATCGCTCGTGGGGTGTTCGCAGGCGTAGCATGTGGCCCCGGTAGACACTGACTTTTTCGTATACAGGAAAAAGTCGGGGTCTTGCACCTGTTCTTAAGGAAGAGTGCGAACCTACACACTTTCCCTAACTAGCGGGTGTGGACCCCGCGAAATACGTTTTAAAACCCTAAGTTTTTCCATTTCCGCCCAAAAATTTTGAAATTAAAATGTTCTAATCCGCCTTTTTTGCAATGTACATGTAAAAAAATGCTCGTTTGGTGGGAACGGGAGCACAAAGATGTGGATCTAGCCGCATTAATTCATCCACCTTCAATACAGGCATTAAAAACATGTGGACTATTTAAATTCTAGGCCATACCTGGCATGAGGGCTCAGGTAGACTTTCTGCAATGGCTGGTAGACAGGTGGATCACACAGGACCAATGTTTCATAATTGGTGGCCACTGGCTCGAAATCGAGTCAGAGGACATTTATTTCCTGACTGGTTTGCCCAAGAGAGGTGAAGGATTATCTCTATTCGGGACTAGGCCAGGTGGCCAGTCTGTCGCTAGTCTCCGACTAGAGTTTTGTAATGTCCAAACTGCGGACAAATGGATAGATATTAAAACTATCTCCCATCCTGAACTTAAAGTGATCGCATATACTGTCACCAAACTATGTGAAAGTGCAACATTGCATCTAGCTACTGGATCCCAAATGCGATGGCAGTAGACTGTTTTCGAGGCACCATCTTCAACCGATGCAAAGTTGTGTTGGCGAATGTGAAAGGCCAACCGACTATAGGGCAAAGAAAAAGAAACTAAAGAACTTTGGATATGGTTCCTTAGTTGTGAGCTTTGGCCTAGAGAGGGTCCCTATGTTCGTCCCACAACATCTTTCCGTTGAGGCTGGACTTCCCTGAGATCCTAGGATTATGCGTTGGGTTGCAGTGATGGCCCGTCATCCTGAGGAGGGTACAAAGGTTGTCTGATTTCCACCTGAGTATTTTCATTGGTTGGGGAACCAACTTTTTGTGGTTTAGGACTTTCCATATGCTGGGATGGATTATCATGGTGATCCAGACATGGCTCTTCCACCAGGAGAGCAATGGGATGATTTAGGTAAAATCACTTTCAACATTTTCTAAATTTTTAACTATTTTTTTTGTTTTTAAATTATCCAAAACTGATAGTAAAAAGTTTTAAATACAAATTTGGGTCCACAGCCACCAGCTGCTGTCCCGCCCTATGAGAGAAAACACCTTGCTGCTGTGGCACCGATCCCACAGGACCAATCAGCAGAGACCCTGATCAAATTGGAGCATCATCTAGTGTGTTTGACAGTAGATATCCCATGGACTAGTATAGATGATATCCCTCTTAGGTTACAGTGTTATGTGATTGGGGTCCTAGGACCTTTTAGGAGGTTCCTTTGTAGGGTGGCCCGAACAGTGGTTTCTTATTGTGATCATCATCATGGATAGGATGATCACCTTTGTAGACTCATATGACATTTTATATCTTTTTGTGCTATCATTTTTTCCGATCATAAGGTGTTTTCAACCTATGATCGAAGACAATGTATATTTGACACACTTCTATGCTATGATATATCACTATTACTAGCTATCTTGTATAACATGTTTATGAAATGTTTTTAAATTTACTGTCTTCATTATTGCAAATGTCTATTTAACATTCGAGAAGCAACTGCATCTGCTAATGTATTTAAATATCTTAGAATATCTTGATATTCAATGTAGTCAAATTCACGTTCCAAGAGACGAACTCTAAAAAATAATCTTAATAACATTGGATTTCTAATGGCATAAACCTTGTTAAGTTGTAATACAACGAGTTCAGAATCTAACCTAACAATCAAACTCGAAATCCCAAATGAGATGGATTCAAATAATAACTCAATCACTGCACTATACTCTGCAATGTTATTTTTTATTTGACCGAGGCTTACCCCATGCATAGATACTAACTCATCAGAGGGTGAATAGATAAACCAAGTTGTGGAAGAAATATTCCGTGTACTATGACAAGCACCATCAGCAAAACCAATGTATATTTGAGAAGACGTCGACATCTGCAGTATCAAGAGTAAAATCAAGATAAGAAGGAATAATGATAAAACACTCTCTAAACTAGGAAAACTTTCTAATTTAAAACACACCAACTAGAAAGAAAGTATTCTAACAAAAATCTCCACACCAAACTCTAAGCATAATATCTTTTCAGATAAATCCCATTTCTGAGTTTACCTAAAGAGACACCGTCAAAATCTACTAATTCATAGGCCCCTTTTGCCAGCTTATGCTTAACAACAAAAGGACCATGCCACATGGGTACAAATTTTCGATCCCCTAGCTTATCGTTTGCTTGATCGTATAATAAAACTAGGTTTCCTTCCGAAAAATTACGAGGTGTGACATTTTGGTCGTACTGAGCTTTTATCCATTTGGCATGAGTCTCGATTGCTAATGCAGCATCACGTCAATTCTCATCTAGCTGAGCTAAGTACAACAAATGTTTCTCCTCATCGGAATTGGCTGGGATTAATTCTATGGCTATTTGCAATGATGGAATTTCGTATTCAATGGGTAACACTGGTTCCAACCCGTAAACTAGTTGAAAAGGAGTGAAACCAGTTGATGTTTTGACTGAGGTTCGGCATGCCCAAAGCGCTGAAAATAACATGTTATGACAATTCGACCAATGAATACCAATGATTCGTTGGATCATAGTGACTAGAACTTTATTGATTGCTTCAACCATACCATTAGCTTATGGGTAACATGGAGTAGAACTATCGTGACACAAGCCAAGTTGATCTGTTAGTTCAGTCATCATGATGTTTCGAAAATGACTTCCATGATCAATAATAATCACTTGAGGAAAACCGAATCTAGCAATTATATGATTGAAAATGGAAATTGTAGTAGTTTTACCATCTGCCAAAAATGTAGGCATCACCTCGGCCCACTTGGTAAAATAATCTACCGCAAGGATGATATACACATGCCCCCCAGCCGAGTGAGTGTTACATGTAATAAAGTCTATACCCCACTTTGCGAAAGGACCAACGACAATTATAGGGTGGAGAGGAGCAAGTGGAGCACGCATTTTTCGATCAAAAATTTGGCAATTGTGGCATTTCCTGACTACATTGATACAATCTTTAAATAAGGATGGCTAGAAATAACTAGCGTGCAATATCTTGTGGGTTATGGTATACCCAGACATATGACCACCACAGGCTCTAGAGTGACAGTCATTGAGAACCTTTTTAGCTTCTTCATGAGTTAGACAATGTCAAAAAATAGTATCCGCTCCACGATGATAGAGTGTATCCCCAATAATATTGTACTCTTGGGATTGGAAACATATTTTCCTTCATTGAGATCATGAGATTTCAGGCCGAAAAGATTGGGTTTGGAGATAGACAACTATATCTCCATACCAATGATCAAGAGTACTGATAAGAAACAAGGATTCAGACGCAATGGGTTCTTCTGCCACAGTTTCGGGATCAGTACACAAGAAATCACACATCAGTTCCACGAAAACCAAAGATTTATTTGCCTTGGATTTTTCAAATTCCAAGTCAAATTCCTGTAGGATAACTATCCATTTGGAATACTTGCCCCCTAGCAATTTTTTGGTCAAAATATACGTCATAGGGTTACAGTCAGAAATTACCATGGTTTTGCGTAATAAGATGTAGTGAAGAAATCTTTGGACATCTTGAACAGATTCCAAGGCAAATTTCTCCACATGTGAATATTTAAGCTTAGTTAGATTCAGAGTTCGACTAAGATAGTAAATCACATGTTCATTGTTGAATTCATCTTCCTAAACTAAAACCATCCCAATGGTGGAATGAGAAGCAGCAAGGTACAAAAGGTAGTCCTGGTTGTAGGTTGGAGGATGCAATAATGGTGCATGGGTCAATGCGTATTTAAGTGCATCAAAAGATTTTTTAGCTATCTCATCCCAAAAGAATGGAGTTTTCTGTTTCAACAACCTGGTAAAACCTTTCGTTATCCCGGCGTAGTTAGGAATGAATCAATGTAAAAAGCTTGCTTTCCCTTGCAAACTTTGGAGTTGGCAAAGAGTCGAAGGTGGAGGTAATTTGACAATGGCTTCAACCTTCGAGGTATCGACACGAATGTCGGATTTTGAGACAATGAATCCTATTAAATGACCCGTCTCTATACAGAAAACACATTTGTGTGGATTCAGCCTAATTTGATAATGCCTACATCTCATAAACATGGCTCGTAAATGAGTGAGATGATCGGCTCTACGTAATGAATGAGCAGGTAAATCATCGAGATAGGGCTCCACAATGTGCTTGATGTCATGAAATGCATAAGACATAGCCCTTTGAAAAGTTGCTCCAGCATTCTTCAATCCAAAAGGTAACTTGCAATAAGCAAATTTCCCCCATGGAAAAATGAAAGCCGTTTTAGGTGGATCAGCAGGGAGTATGTTAATTTGATTGTAACCGGAAAAACCATCCATAAAGGAGAACATTTCACTACCGACACAATCAACAATAATTTGATCGATATAGGGGGTTGGATAATTGTCTTTAGGACACGCTCGGTTAATATCCCTATAATCAATACATATTCTTATCATTCCTTGCTTTTTGTTAACAGGAACAATATTTGATACCCAAACCGTTAAGGGAATTGGATAAATGAAACCTGCTCGAAGTAATTTCTCAACTTCAACTTTAATAATAGCAGCTTTTCTTGAATGTATCTGACACAAATATTTCCAGATAGGTTTAGCATCTGGTTAGGTTTTAATTTCATGGATGAGAGTTGATGGATCGATTCCTGGCATTTCTTCATATGACCAGGCAAACACGTCGCAGAATTCTTGAAATAGGGCTTTATAAGTTTGGATTGCCTCGTCCATATAGGAAGCACCTATATGAATGTTTTCAATAATTCTGGGTTTCACTAAAATGTCAATAGGAATCGTTCAAGAAATATTTCCCAAATTCAACTAAGAATTAGGATGTTGCAGTTTATTCTGTGGTTCCTTGACATAATTAGTGGTAAAAATTGATAGCTCAGGTAAAAACGAAGATCGATGATGAAGATCTTCTTATAGTAAATCATCAAGAGACAAAAGTTCACGAATTTTCTCATCAGTATGAATGGGATCAGAAAGGGTTGTTGAATCTAAGGTTGAGATTGAAAGTGACTCCCCATGGACCACCTTCATCAAATCAATTTCGGTTGAACAAGAGTCGGAAAATGATTGTACCGCCTGATATGCAACTTCAAAGGGACTCAAGGGCATTGCATCACTAAATGAGTCCACCTCAGAATCAGAAGGTACGATCCAAGGATCATCAAAAGAAATAGTGTTTGATGAAATCATATGAATGGTTGCAAAAGAAGGTGATACGTCAGGAGGAGGAAATGAAAAATTTCCTAGTAAACCAGAATCTTTAATCAATCCCATCCCTACGTCCTTATAAGGGATAGCTGTTTTCCTGACATGTGGGATACTATCAGAAGAGGCTGGGTCGGATGAAAAATAATTTAACTGTTATATTGTAATGATATTTCCATTATTATGAAACTTAATAAGCGGAAAGATCGATGAAACAAAAATAGTCATAGCGTAAGACCAACTGTGACCCAACAGAAGGTTGTAATCTAGAGGGGCATCAACCACTTCCACATATAGATTTACAGTTTTTCCTTCTACCCCTATAGGTAAATCCTAAAAAATGCCAAAAGGATGAAATCCTCGGCCATCAAAAGCCTTTAGAATTGTTGGGGATTGATTGAGTGTAGGAGAACCAAGCGATCTCCAACACTAAATCAACATAATACACATAAAAACTCCCTCATCAATCACAGTCTGAAAGCAAGGTCTGTTTTTGACTAACACTGGGATCTGGAAGGAAATTTGATGAGGTAGGTGAGGTGTACTATTTTCTAAATCGAGGATTATAAGATTGGAATCCTTAATATCAACAACTCCTATAGTAGACAATAGCAATTTACGCTGTGCTGGGCATGATTGCAGCACCTCCAAAGGCGACATTGTTGAAGGGGATATAGCTAAATCGTCAACAATGTTATAGTTCTGAGCAACTCTCGCATGTAGATTGAAAGCTGACTTCCGAAGTATACCTTTAGCAGGCGGTTTGATTACTAAGTCTGGGTTAGGTTTCTTGATCTGTAGCGGATCAGAACCAAAAGGATTTGAAGTTGACGGGTTTGAATTAGAAGATTCTGCTTCCTTACCACCAACAGGACTCTTACTAACATAATCTTGCGATCGTGTCGCAATCCTGACATGGGACATCATCATAATTGGTTCTTCTGAGGCATTTGAGGAAGAACCTATCATCCTTGACTAGGAAAAGGATCCTTCAAGACAGCAGGCATTTGGGAAAATTTTATGATTTTCAAAACCTCAACTCGACGTGGAAAATCTCTTGTAAAATGATCCTCATCACAAATGAGACAAGGATAGCGAGGTTTACATTTCTCATCAGTAGATTCAGTTTTATCTGGTTTCTCTTTTGAGTTTTGTTCATTTTTCTTCTTCCCCTTCTTTCTACCTCCGAATTTTGATTTGGTCGTAGATGACTCTATGACATGAATATAGGCAGGAATTTTAGCAGAAGATTCTCCTATCGGGGAATATGGAAAAGTTATAATAGGAGAAGAATTCTTTGCAGATTTCTTCTTACTCTTGGTGCTAACTAAACCAATCATACCATCAGTGGCATGAGACCCTGAAGGAGCTACGGTTATTTGATTTTGTTTGGGAAGATCGGGGATTTTTTCGTGTAAAGTACCCGACTGTGTAGAAATGAGGTCAAGGTACTGAGCCTGAGAAATTACTTGCTCTTCAGTAACAACTCCTGCCTTAGCTAAATCCTCAGTGATATTAGGTAATAATGATTTGACAAACCATTCTGCCAAAATTTGATCCGGGATAAAAACTTTCACTAAACGTCGTCAACGTCACCATTCATGAATATGATCTGAGATGTATGTGTACGTTGACTGTTTTAATGAAGTTAATAATTCCGTTCCATTGTCGTATCTGACAAGAAACTGAAAATGAGTTAAGAACGAAGTGGCTAACTGACTCAAAATTATAAAAAGGGCTTCGTGGCAACTCAATGTACCACTTGGCCACGAGACCAATTAGAGTGCGTTGAAAAAGATGTAAGCGAATTGAATCATCTATAATGAAATTGGATGCACACCAGAGGTGATAACTCATCACATGATTTGACGGATCTTCTCCTGGCTTACCCTCAAACTTCGAGATATCACTAGGCAACTTATTAGGCATTGGCGGCCAATACGAAAGATAGTAAATTAGATCGTTCTTAAGGCACGACAAATCAGGTAAATCTAAAGTTTCAATAAAAGGTAACTGATGGTTAGGGTCTCGAAAACCTTGGGTCACAAGACCAGCTACAGGAGGAGGATATCTAGGATAACCTGGAATTGGATTTGCATTAGGAATATTATATCCTCCTGGAAAACCAGGATTAACTAGACCAAACTGGGGTTGTTGAGGTTGAGGTTATTGATAAGTATATCCAGGATACAGTTGATACTGATAAACTGGGTTTTTCACAATAGTACCATATTGATACTATCCCTGGTATGGTTGATAAGTGAATTGCGGTTGACTTGTAACAACCGTACTTCGACCAGGTTGCCCTACAGGCATATGAACCAAAGTCTCAATTGTAGGTCCGGACTAGGGCAAAGAGGTCTGAGGAGTTGATGCAGGAATAGTAGAAACCGGAGCTGTCGATACTCCAGAAGTAGGTGGGGTAGATTGAACAGAAGCTGTAGCAGTTGCAGCAGTCATTTGAGGTGGTGTTCGAGGTGAACTAGGCCTAGACTGATGAACTACACTAGGTGCAGAAGTTTGAATAGTAGGCTGGACAGGTTGTTGGGTTGAACCAGAAACCAAAGGTTGTCCAGGTTGACTTGATAATTACACATTAGGTTGCAAAATCTATTGAGTTTGATATGGATCCCACACCATGTTCCATCCGGGGTAAGGACCCATAAAAGGTTGAGCATATTTAGGACCATAACTAGGTTGAGTGTAGGACTGATAATTGAAAGGTACATTTCCATCTCCTTGTAAAAATGGTTGACCAGAAGGCGGTTGGAAACCTTGAGTTGGGTACTGACCTTGAGGTTGATAACCTTGAGGCGCGTACTAAAACTGGGGTTGACCTTGAGGTATATATTGATACTGGGGTTGACCGTGAGGTATATACTGAGTCTGGGGTTGACCTTGAGGTATGTATTGTACTTGAGGTTGCCCCCTAGGTGGTATTTGACTACCTTGAGGTTTCCCCCGAGGCAGTAATTGAGCACCTTGGGGTTGCCCCCCAGGCTATAATTGAGCACCTTGCGGTTGCCCCCCAGGCGGTAACTAACTACCTTGAGGTTTCCCTCCAGGCAATAACTGACTACCTTGAGGTTACGGATTTGGAATAACACCAGACATGATAAGAATTTATTCTACGCTCAATGGAGGAGTTCCGTTATTACCAATTGATATCCCATTTTCAATGGGCTGAGGAGACGCTCTTGAAAGAGTACCAGACAGTGACTGATACCCAGAAGGAACAGAAGGACCACCATATAAAAATGTTTTAGGTGTTTGGGAAGACATGGATGACCTTTTTGACATATTCAAAGGAGGATAATAACCTCTAGGCGTAGGATGAAAAGGAATAAGAGGTGGTGAAGAAGCAAGACCCAGATTTTCTAAAAAGTTCGTCAATAATACATACCAAGCGTCACTTCTAAAAGGACTATAGAATATTGATTCATGCTCCCTGCGTTCTAAAGTTGGTTGATTTTCAGGGAGAATTATATCTTCATTCAGACTAACCAATTCTTCAATAGAAATGAGTCCAAAAGGAATATTTTGGTAATGACACTTCCTACCCTGGGTGAACCAAGACCACTAGAAGTTGGAGAAGCAAATCCTAAGGATGGAGTAGCAGTAGGTTCAGTTTCAGGTTCAGAAATTTCAGGTTCCCCAATTAATTCACTAGTAAGAGAAATACTACTAGTAACTTCAGAAAATGAAATTGGTTTAGAAATATACTCTGCTGTTGGAACTTGATAATCAGGGTGAATAATTAAAGATGATTCTCCGGCCTCTAGTGACCCAACTCTACTATCAATAGGTGTTACAAGAGCTCTTAGCCCTTCAAGCTGGCTTGGTGTACATTCGAGAGGCTACCCCCAAAGTCTAAGAGATTGTCTCGGTAATTCAACCACGATTAAATATTTAATTACTTCACACGCAAACAAAAAAAATTCTCAATAAAACCACCTAAAGCCTCTAAAGAACGAAAGAATTGAATCACACACCTAACAATCTAAGAGTTCAAACTACACACAAACAGTAACTTTCCATACCGAAAACACTAGTTGGTGATGAAATCCAATGTCGCAGAATTCAATACAGAAATGGCAGTTGGAACAGTTACCCCAACAACCTGCTTAATGAAATAGACTGGCACAAGTTTCTTCACAAAACTGTCTTGAGTGAAGAGAACCCCCCAGAGAGTCCAAGTGAATCTAGTCGACATCTGCTCTAGGTACAATGAGACCCATCCTTCACTGTCACCTTAGGTAAGAATCTTAAGATTATGGTCACTAAGGTTACCAAAAGTAACAAATACAACTGGGGGAACAGTCTACGATCCGATCTACGCGCAAGGGCAGAGTAACAAAGCTCAATCCCCTTGAAGGCTTCTCGACATGATCAATCCGAGATTTACCAACAAGTGACCCCAGGCTCCTCGACAATGGTTAATCCGAGGTTTACCATTTTTAATACACGCAAATCTACTATCTTTCCCAATGAGACAGACTTGATTGTCTCAAAGGTTTGGACATGATCTCGTGATTGACTCCTTTATGAGGAGCTTCCAAGATTATATCAATTATAATCGGATTTATTTCCTACCGCAAGATATAGCTACTTGTTTGTTTTAACTACCTTGGAGAGTTAATTACTCCCTACTCCAAGATACTAGCCTAAGTTGTATTGGTGAGAAGAGCCCTAGAATTAAAAATATTGCTACATGAATTTTAATTAAGCGTTATTTTTATTGGTTGTTTCTTAAGTCAATAGGTATGGAGATGAAACTTTGATGGTGTGAAGACTCGACTCCAAAAACACTAAAAAATGCACCTAAAATGATAAACAATTTGTTTTTCCTTTCAATGAATCTCTAGCTAAAGAAAGAGTTGAGGATGCAATTCCTTGAAAAACAAATCTTTCCTTCAACATATAAATGAAAAGAAAATCTTTTTGTCTTTTTCCAAATACTCAAAATGAAGCTACTAATTATGCTCACAAAATAAATCCCTTTTCTTTTCAACACTCAAAACTAAAGAAAACAATTCTTTCAAAAGAGAATCTGTAATTTTTAGAAAACATACTCAAAGCTATGAAAAATCTAATCTTGAGATCTAAACTTCCAAAAACCTAATCAAAATAAAAGCTGCAAATGTTTTTGAGAATTTTTTACTTAGTTATTCAATAAACTAAGGATTAATTTGTTCAGAATAACAAATCAATCAAAAAACACCAAGCTACGTTTTCTTTTATAAAAATAAAATTCAAAACTTATGACCATGTTCGTTGAAAGATTTGCAAAGAGAAACGAAATCTATTTCTCACCAAGGGAAGATTTCACAGACCAGACAAACTCATCAAGAAGACAACAGATACTAGATGATCTATGGTTTCTTAGGCTTCTAATCTTTAAGTCACTACAAAAACCGAGTGAAAACCAATCCAGGCATGCAAAACTTCTAGAAATTCATCTAAAACAAAACACCAATGGAACTTACTCACGAGAGGCTTTTGATAGGATATATGAAAATCTGGGCAGAGACTAAAAGTAATAAAAAGAACCTAAACTTGACTGGATGAAAAGATTTTAGGTTTTTCAAAATTTTTGATAGGGTCTGCAAGCTTCTATTATAACTAGATGTGGTACTGCTCTGTGCAATAAAGTAACAGTGTGGAGAGGTCCGCACTGTAATATAAACAGAACGTGCGGTCCTCTTAAAAATTTCTAAAAAATAAAAAACAATCCAGGACCTAAAAACTACCCAATCCCACACACATCAAGCAAAAACCAAAAACAAAAATCAAGTTTCTCAAGTCAAAGATAAAGAAAAATTAAAAGACCAAATCCAATTCCCGAGTGGAGTTGCCAATTTGTTGGCCGCATAAATCATTCTTGCAGACAAGACCGATCTCCCTAGTATCAACTGATATCTAGCAACAAGTAGGACAAGCAAATCTATCTTTCTATAAACATATTTCAATTCATTAATAAAAACTAAAGAGGTGTTTTAGACCCTACCTTAAGTCCAACGCTAGTTTGTGGCAGCCATGCTCCAATAGCTCCGAAAGAGTTTCCTTTTAAGAACCTACAATCACAAACAAGCACACATCAAATAACACCTGGATAGCTAATATAATAAATCATGTTCATCATGGTGATCAAGGAATACATGAAATAAACCATAAAACACAGCTTATTGAGAAAAATAAACTTGATTACATTAACTTTGAAATAGAAGAACTTTACAACCTTTGGTGCCTTGATGCTGTACAAGCTCTTCCTAGGGTCCAAACATGAATCTCCTCTACTTTGACAAGCCTCACTCTCTTCCAAATGAGATCAAAAGGGTATGTAATCTCTCCTCTCAAAACCTCAATTAGGAAGACTAAGTTCCAACAACATTTCACCTCAAAAATATTCAGCTTTCAACCTCCTCAGTAACCAGCCCAATGCTTCATTTTATAGTGCAAAGGAAGGAGGTTATAGGTCCACCTTGAAGGGATAGAGTCCTCCTTCAAAGGGATAAGCTCCTTACATCAAGGGGTTAGCTCCTTAAGGTATGGGATGCATGAACCTTAAAGGAGTGAACTTGCCACCTCAAGATTCCCTCTAGAAGCTTCCAAAAATGACTCAAAGTGAGTTTTTAAGAATGTACTTGTGCCTTTTTAACTTTTACAGGGGTCCACACCCATAACATAGAGACAGAGCGGTTAGGTGTGCATGGGACATGACCAATAGGTGCGGTACTGCAGGTAATGCTAAGAGAAAGTGTGGAACCAGAGTTTTAGATATTTTTAAGGTCTTTCTCTTATTTTCAAGGCTTGATATGAAGAACTGAGGTTTAAGACTTGCAAAGGAGGAAGCTATGAGTGGTGATAGACTCACATTGATTGCAGAATGTCAAAGTGATAATTTTTGTGCAATAGGCCAGTCCAGTATGCATCACACTTTTCGATATAGAAAGGGTACGACGGGGCCAGAGCGAATTGTTCAAACCCCTAGGGCTCAGAAAAATAGGGAAACATGCTCAGAATTCAAAAAGGAAGGAATGCAACTGAAGAGCTTAGGTTTAGCTCCTACTTGGTCCAAACAGGGCCGAGAATCGTCCACAGAATCTCCCAGAATCAGCTAGTAAAAATCAAGGGGGAAAACTCCTCCAAAGCTCCAACAAACCCAAGTTCAAATGAAATGGTAAAATGAGGGGTAAAAACCCCTTTTAAATTACGTTTCACGTAATTTGAGTAAGGTATTAGTGTTTTAACTCATTTTTCAAGCATGTATTTTCATTTCTAATCTGTTTGATGAAGCAATTGAACAGGCAGTATGACCTTTAAAGGAACAAAGTGTTAACGGTGAATTGAATAATCAATGACGATTATCACAAGTAGTTTTTATGCAAAGTTCAAGCTCGTTAAAAATTAAACCTAAGCAATGAGCAAATGTTCCCCCAGAGTTTAAGCTCATTAAAAAATGAACCAATCTCTGGTAAATAACCATTTCGAATTCATTATCATCAGCTTTTGAGCCTTGGTCATGTTATCATCATCACCTCCACTCTGTTTAGTCGATCATACAACTCCATTTTATTGTTTACCCTTTTGAGGAACATCTGCGATGAGTGATCTTGTTAGCCATCCTTGTGACACTACCGTGATTGGAAAATTCCAAACCTTACCTGGAATCGGCTGCTACCTAGAAATATCACTTGTTCCTGAAAAAACGAGTCTCCTTTAAGCTCTTTTCATCTAACTCACAAAAAATGAAAAGATTGCCGAGCAATTGGCCTCTCCAGCTCGTTAAAGCTATCAGAAGTGCTATCCCTCCTCTAGATTTTAATCTTTTTGGAC
>APFE030276083.1:2214-29503 GCA_000404065.3 Pinus taeda | reverse complement strand
TCTCACTGCTCTTCCTCTTACAGCAGACTTCATAACTTCAACGCCACATTTAAGGTGGATGCAACTATGGAGTCTCAGTTTGCACAGAGCTTACGAACGGTGTGCCCTCAAGGTAATTCAGCTTCTTATTTGATAAACGAACTCTCATATCCCAGAATATAAACATTCTATCTTATACTGTTTTTGACCATGACCTGTATTAACCTGATGATGATTTATATAAATAGACAAGTGGGACTGAAAATTACCACGAAGACAGGCCCTTTTTGTTGGAGTTGTCTATAATGCGACTTTTTGGAGATTCCGGTGACAGAATCCGCCGGAAGAAATTAAGGTTAAATCTTGATTTGTTGCAGTTAAACTGGTTTTTTAACTGCATATTTGGATTCAGCACCCTGAAAAACCCTTGGGACGCTTTGATTGTACAGAAACTAGCGATCAAACTTGCGATTCCAATAAATTGCTGCCGGATTTTGACTGGAAAAACCCACCGGAAAAGTTTTCAAAAAGTCGCATTATAGAGAACTGCCTTTTTGTTTATATCCCGATTTTGTAAAATCATTCATTACAATTATCCACGTATCCACGCATAATGTGGGTGCCTACTGGAATTGATATTTTGTTGATATAATCCACGTGAAATGCCGTGAAATCCTTTTATTCCCACTCGAACACTCACATGCGAAAACGGATGTTAGAATTATCACATAAATGCACGAGGAACTTTATTTAAATATAAAGGTTTAGTTTAAGTTAGACGACTATTATAGAAACTCTATAATCTATAATTTTTTAATTGTGTAAATATTTCAACTTCATATCAAATTAATGGCTAAGCCAGGCTTTTATTTGGGAATAGATTTCTAGAATCATATTTAAGGTACGGTAAGAAATAATTTGTATAAATATTTTTTTAATATTTCAATTAATATATATAAATCAACATAACATTTTATTTTAAAGTAGTTTATTTTTTTTTATTTTTTATTTAAGTTGATTATTAAAAAAATTGTTATAAAACAAGTATTATATAGAGTTATGGTGTTTTTGGGATATGTGATATTATTAATAAGCTATTATATTGTAACAAAATTTATTTACAATTTATCAATTTTTTTTTAATAAATTAAGAATAAGCCTCCATTCCATATTTTAAAATTCCATATTGTAAAATGAATATATGTTAAAATTCTATATGAATTATTTTGATAATCAATAATGATATTTTTTTTTGTGGATAAAAAAAACTTTCTATTAGATTATCAAAAAGATATTGCTTACTATAGAGTTATGTTTTGTTCTCCTATCTTCATTCCAATTGGATTTTGTTGGAAATAATAATCCCAACCACCGCAATAAATAGTTGGATAGAGTTATGTTTTGTTTTCCTATCTTCATTCCAACTGGGTTTTGTTGGAAATAATAATCCCAACCACCACAATAAACCATACTTGTTAGACTTACTTTTTGCACGTTGTGTCTCAACATGAAGATAGAAGGACCAAAGCCAGACGCAAACCACTGACAAACTCATAAAAGGCATATAAAGAACTTATGTACTTAGATAAACAAATATGGGAAGCATTAATTCAACAACCTTAACGGCATTTAAAGAACTTATGTACTTAGATAAACAAATATGGGCAAGCATTAATTCAACAACCTTGCCCACACTTCAGGAACACCTGCGCAACTCTGATCACACTCAACAACAACATCAAAGTTAATTTTGCTCTGTCATGAATTAAATGTAAAAACTGTCTATTGAGTTAAATATGAATGTAAAAATCATATTGAAAAAAGAGTGTAGAAGAGTAAGACGATGTGGAGAGGTTAGAGAGCAAGTAGAAAAAGAGTGCAAATCTCTATGGAGAAAATTGTGGAGCAATTTTGGTGGGCACCTAAAATAGCAGTTACTGTGTTTTAGTATGTAGTGTTGCTCTTAAGTTTAAATCTCTGTAAAATCTTATTTTACTTTGTAAATGAGTCGCAGTCTCATGTACATGTATTTTCATGTTCAAGAAATGAATACTAACTTTTGTGTTGCTCCAAACCTATCTTGTTAATTTTACTGCAAGTATTCTTTAAGCCTTTGGAATAGTTTAGAGGTGAGCAAAACTCAAGTTTGGAAAATAGTCTCGCGGTGTGCGAAGGTAGTTCCGCAAAATCGGTTCATGAACCTAGTCTCACAAAAATAGCTTCGCAAAATTTATAACTCTTTGCGTCTCCCCTCCATGAAAACTAAAATTAAATTCGCCAAATATTTTTTAACATGGTATCAGAGCGGGTTAAACTTTGTTAGTGTAAAAAAAATTGTCTTTACTAATAGTGAAAATTGTTTTGAGTGCGGATTGTTGTTTAGCATATTTACCAGGAGGTAGAGAGTTTGTTTTTATGCTCAGAAATGGCAACATCAAGCACAAGTTTGACTGATCCTCAAATACCTCAGTTTAATGGCAAAAAATATGATTATTGGGCTATTACAATGAAGGCCCTGTTTTAGTCTCAAGATATTTGGGATTTGGTGGAGAACGGCTTTTAAAAACTAGCAAATACAACAACATGCAATGCCTTATCTCAACAAGAAAGAGATGTGTTAAGGGACAACAAGAAGAAGGATTCAAAAGCCCTATTTTATATCTTTCAAGTAGTTCATGAAAATATTTTCTCAAGGGTTGCAGCAGCAGCGAAGTCTAAGCAAGCATGAAACATCCTCCAGACAACCTACCAAGGCATAGCAAAAGTCAAGACAACAAAGCTGCAAATGTTGAGGAGAGATTTTGAAACACTTTATATGAAAGAGTTTGATAACATAGACTCGTTTTTGACACATGTAAGTGGGCTGGTTACTCAAATCAGGTCTCATGGTGAGACACTTGAGGAAAGAAGAATAGTTGCGAAAATTTTGAGAAGTCTGCTAGCAAGGTTTGAGGCCATTATTGTGGACATTGAAAAGACAAAGGATCTCTCACAATTTTCAGTGGATGAGCTTAATGTATCACTAATTTCTCATGAACATAGATGGAATAGAGCAACAAGCTCCTCATTGGAGCATGCCTTCAAGACACAAGTATCATTTGGTCAAGGTCGAGGAAGAGGAAGATCATATGCTAGAGGAAGAGGAAGAAGCCCACACGGAGGTGGAAGAAGCAGCCCTTCAAGCTCAAGTGGAAGAAGCAGCATTCAAAATCCAAGTCAAGGCCCGAGCCAAAATCAAGCACAAGGTCAGAGGTACGATAAATCTCAAGTTCAATGTTATTACCGTAAGAAGTATGGTCATTATGCAAATGAATGTAGAAAGAAGCAATATGATATTAGTAACAAACCAAGTGTAAATTTCACAAGAGAGAATCATAACCATGATAGCATGTTTCTAGCTTGTAATGTAGCACAAGAAAAACAGAGTGATATATGGTATCTAGATTCAGGGTGTAGCAACCACATGTCAGGAAACATAGAAATGTTTTTTGATCTAGATGAAAGTGTGAAATCTGAAGTGACATTAGGGACTGATAGAAAAGTCTCTGTCATGGGAAAAGGAAGAGTAAATATCCTAACAAAGAAGGGGGAGAAGAAATACATCTCAGATGTTTACTTCATCCCCAGTCTGAAACATAATCTCATGAGTGTTGGACAACTCATGCAAAAAGGCTACAATGTCTTCTTCAAAAATGATGTGTGCACAATTTTGGATAGGCCTCCAAGCAGATAGTTGATTGCAAAGGTTCAGATGACAGACAATAAAATGTTTCCCCTAAAGATAAGATCATATTTGAAAGAAGGTGCATAAACACAACTATCAATGAACTCACAAGAGGATGGAAGAAAAGGGGCAGTTGTCACCCAAGTGAATTTTCAAGCAAAGGTAAAAGATGAAAACTGGTTATGGCATTTGAGATTTCGACATCTCAACTTTGGAGGTTTGAATTTGCTGCATAGGAAAGGCATGGTGAAGGGTTTACCACTAATAGAAAAACTAGATAGCATATGTGAAGGATGTATCTTGGGCAAGCAACATAGAGAGACATTTCCAGCAGGAAAGTCAGTGAGGGCAAAGGCACCTTTGGAGATTGTCCACTCAGATTTATGTGGACCAATGCATACACCATCAATTGGTTGCAGTCACTATGTATTGACCTTCATAGATGACTACACAAGGAAGACATGGGTCTTTCTCCTAAAACAAAAAAGTGAAGTGTTTGAGTGCTTTCGCCAATACAAGGCTTTATTGAAAAGAAAAGCAGACATTACATCAAAGTCCTTATGACTGACAAAGGCGGTGAATACATCTCAAATGACTTCCTTAAATTTTGCGGGGAGCATGGAATTCACAAGCAGTTTACAACAAGATATACACCACAGCAAAATGGTGTGGCAGAAAGGAAGAGTAGGACCATTATGGAGATGGCAAGGAGTAAGTTAAAGGCAAAGCATTTGCCAAATGACTATTGGGTTGAAGTTGTCACTTGTGCAGCATATATCTTGAATAGATGTCCAACCAAAAGTGTTCAAAACATTGTTCTTGAAGAGGCATGGAGTGGAAGAAAACAAAATGTTACTCACATGAGAGTTTTTGGATGTGTGGCTTATGGAAATGTCCCGGATGAGTTGAGAAAGAAGTTGGACAACAAGGGGGAGAAATGCATATTTGTTGTATATAGTGATGAATCCAAGGCATACAAAATCTACAATCCATCAACCAAGAATTCCATAATCAACAAAGATGTGCAGTTCATAGAAGAGGAAGCGTGGGATGGAAGTTTAGAAAAGACAGTCAATGTCAAAGCAAGCATATACCAAATGAGGATAGAGAAGAATTAACAACAGCAAGTAATTTCTCAACAGTGACTCCCTCTACTCCTATTCAAGCCCAGCAACGCAGGCAACAAGCAACGCTATCAACAAATAATAGGACAGTTTCGCACTGCCAAGCAAGTGCTTCTCCAAGCACACTGCGAAGCACGACACCAAGTGACATGTTAAGCCCATCTTCAGTAAGCACAAGAAGGCCAAAGTTCAGAAATTTAAATGAAATTTATGAGCAAGATGAAGTTGATAGTAGCGTAGGTCTGAATTCTTTATCTGCATTATTTTGTCATGTAGATGACCCAATCCACTTTGAAGATGCAATCAAGGAAGAAAAATGGTTTGCGGCAATGGAGGAAGAAATAGAAGCAATAGAAAGGAATGACACATTGGAGTTAGTGAGCCTTCCAAAAGGAAAACATGTCATTGGAGTGAAGTGAGTCTATAAGACCAAGAGTAACATTGAGGGAAAGATTGAAAGACACAAAGCAAGACTAGTTGTCAAAGGATACAAGCAGCATCATGGAAGAGATTACGCAGAGATGTTCGTGCGAGTTGTGCGGATGGAGACAGTGCGCACAGTTGTGGCAATTGCCGTGAAGCATAAATGGACAGTGTATCAGATTGATGTAAAGTCATCATTCTTGAATGGAGTGTTGAATGAAGAAGTGTATTTCATGCAACCGCCTGGTTATGAGATTGAAGGACAAGAAGATATAGTATATCGGTTGAAGAAAGCTCTTTATGGATTGAAGCAATCACCGCATGGTACAGTAGGATAGATGCTTACCTTTTGGACAATGATTTTGACAAATGTGATGGTGAGCCTACTCACTACATCAAAGAAAGTGAAGGTAAGATTCTCATTGTCATCCTATATGTAAATGATTTGATCTTTACAGGCAATGATGATTTCCTCATCGCTGATTTTAAGCAAGTCATGAAGAGTGAGTTTGAAATGACTGACTTGGGATTGCTAAGATATTTTCTAGGCATAGAAGTGAAGCAAACATAAAATGGCATTTTTATCTCTCAAGCAAAGTATGTGGCAAAAATTTTGGAAGGGTTTAAAATTCAGAACAACAAGTGCGCACCAACTCCAACTATCACAGGGTTGAAGTCGAGTAAAGAAGATTGTAGCAGCAATGTCAATCCAACATTATACAAAAGCATGATAGGCAGCCTGATGTATTTGACCGCCACTAGGCCAGATATAATGTATGCAGTAAGTTTGGTGTCAAGGTTCATGGAGACACCGAAGGAGACACATTGGCAAGAAGCGAAAAGAATTCTGAGGTATGTCAATGGGACAAAACGGTATGGCATTTTGTACACAACAACCCATGATTTCAGGCTGGTTGGTTACACTGGCAGTGATTGGGAAGGTAGTGTCAATGACAGAAAGAGCACATCAGAATATGTTTTTCATTTGGTTTCCGGAGCCATTTCATGGGCCTCTAAGAAGGAGCCAATAGTGTCACTGTCAACAGCAGAAGTTGAATATGTCGCAGCAATAGCAGCAGCGTGTCAGGCTCTTTGGATGAAAAGGATGTTGAGGGATCTTCATCATGACCAAGAAGGCCCGACAACACCTCAACAATTGCATTGTCAAAGAATTCTGTCTTCAACAAAAGGACCAAGCATATTGATTCTAAATATCATTTTATTAGAGAGTTGATTAACAATGATGAAATTGTGTTGCAACACTACAGGTCATAGGAACAGCTTGCTGATATTTTCACAAAGCCATTGGCAGGAGAAAATTTTGTTTATCTCATAAACTGTGTAGGAATTGTCAATGGTGGTAGTTGTGATTAAGGAGGAGTGTTGGAAATAATAATCCCAACCAGTGCAATAAACAATCAGACAATAGCCATACCTATCAGACGTACTTTTTGCAAATTGCGTCTCACCTTGAAGATAGAAGGACTGAAGCCATACGCAAACCACTCAGAAACTCAGAAAAGGCATTTAAAGAACTTATGTACTTAGATAAACAAATATGGGCAAGCATTAATTCAACAACCTTGTCCACACTCAAGGAATGCCTGCGCAACTATGATCATACTCAACAACAACATCAAAATTAATTTCGCTATGTCATGAATTAAATGTAAAAATTGTTTGTTGAGTTAAATATGAATGTAAAATTCATTTTGAAAAAAGAGCGTAGAAGAGTAACACGGTTTGGAGAGGCTAGATGGTGGGGGCATAAAACAACAGTCACTGTGTTTTACTGTGTAGTGTTAGGCGTAAGTTTAAATCTCTGTAAAATCTTATTTTACTTTGTAAATAAGCGGCAGTCTCATGTAGATGTATTTTCATGTTTACGAAATGAATACTAACTTTTGTGTTGCTCCAAACCTATCTTCATGTAGATGTATTTTCATGTTCACGAAATGAATACTAACTTTTGTGTTGCTCCAAACCTATCTTATTAATTTTACTGCGAGTATTATTTAAGTCTCTGGAATAGTTTAAAAGTGCGCAAAATTCAAGCTTGGAAAATAGCTCGCAGTGTGCGAAAGTAGTTCCGTGAAATCCGCCTTGCGATGCTAGAACCTAGTTTAGAGAAAATAGCTTCGCCAAAGTTATAACTCTCTGCCTCTCCCCTCCGCAAAAACAAAAATTAAATTCCCCAAGTATTTTTTAACAAAAATTAAATTCCCCAAATATTTTTTAATAGATTTGTTACCCGAAGAGCACCACAAAAACATAGAGAAAACTTTGAATATGTATATAAGTCCCAAAACTAAAAAAGTAGTTTGACCCAAAACACAAGCAAAATCAAGAGACAACCTCTCGATTTCATGTCGAGTGGGCGGACTGGGGTGTAAGATTTTGAGAAACAGTGATCTAGATTTGCAAAACAATAAACAAGCTTGCAAGAGAAGAAAGGAAGCAAGCAAGAATTGAGAAAAGAATGAAAAATCCATTGATTCTACCATATTGGTTTAGAATATATACATAAAAGCAACTAAGTTAAGCTTAGTTGTGCATGCAATAACTAAAGCTTGTACATGCAATCACTAAAGCTAACTCAAGCAATAAGTTAACTGGAGCTAATCTAACTGCATGTACACCAAGACAGCTAGTCTAAGTGCATGTACACCAACACCCCCCCTTAAGCATAACTTAGGTGAGTGTGATGAAAAATGAATGAGTCCCGGCAACACGGCCATTTTAGGTACCCATATACAATGCATAAAAAAAGAGGAAAAAGGGAAAACCCAGTGGGAAGAAAACCCCCCTCAAAAATATAATGCGAAAGTATAGAAAATCGTGGCTGGCGCGGCCCGGAATCGAACGCTGGGCAACGACGTTGATTACCGGCTGCGCCGCGTAAAAAAAAGCTGCGCCCAGTGCGAATACGCGGCAACGGCGAAAGGGTCAACAGACTGCGGACAGCGGTTGGGAACCGGCGGCTGGGCGAGGAGCCAGGAAACTACAGGGGCGACGGCGAAAGGTAATGAAGAGGTGGCGCGAACTGGTGCTCTGCTCGAAGGTAACGATGTCGCCGGCTTGGAGGCGTTTTTCCTTGACGTAGATTGGCTCCAGCCCTTGGTGAGCACGTAACTCTGGCTGTTGTTCCAGTAAGGATAACGGAAGTGATGACATGATGTCTCGGCCATTTAACGCGATTCCCAGTTGTGGAACCGGGGCCAGAGTTCATATATTCTCCATAATAGAGCGTATGCAGTGCAAAGTTTCCGGACCACTTGTCCCAACCCGCGGGAGCAATGCTTTTGTCCAAGTATGATTGCATGAACACCGTTCGAGAATACTGCATCCACGGCCGTCCAAGATAAGTGGGAACCGGAATTTTGTCCCCCGTGGTCACTTTGCAGTTGTGGATGGAGAAGCCAGTGATCTGATTGGGATCCATTTTGCCTTGTGCCGTGATAAAACTCATGTCACCGTTTCCCTTAAGCGCCACTATGTTGCAGCTCTGGAACACTGCAATTGCATTGCCGAAGATGAAGTCCACGCTGCCGTAGATGTCCCATTCTTTATAAAATTTGCGTTGGGTAAAGGCGTACAGCGTGTCCTGGTAACCTCGGATGCTACAGCGATACAGGGCCGAGTGATCCGATGCTACCAGAAGAGCAATGGCTTGCCCATTGCCTGGACCTGCTGTGTTCTCAAACCCCATGTCTCTACCAACAAGGTCTGTTCCCGTTGCAACAAAATTAGAAATAGATCTGAGTGAACCTCCCGAGAGGCTTCCCGTAACGACAGTGACGTACATCCCGTCTGTTGGTAGCGGAACCAAATCCCAAGTCTGGTTCCCAATGAGAGAGTTATATTCCTCATCCATGGCGGCTTCCCATTCAGGATGCCCATCTGCTTCTGCATAAGTTTGTGGATCTTCCTCAAACAGAGACTCATCGTCATCAGAATGCTGGTCTGAAGTTTCATCTGCATACTCATCAATGAGTGGTGATGGAAACTTGGTAACAAGTTCATCTACTGGTGCACGCGAAATATCTTCGTCAAAGTGACCAAGAGAAAAGAGAAAAGATTGCCATATTTCATCCTGTTTTCCAAACAATCCTTCCAAAAGTTTCCATACCTCATTTGGAGTTGAACATGATTCAACATGAATTAGCAGTTCCGGAGAAATAGATAAACATAGGATGCCGAAGGCCTCGTCCATGCGATTGAAATATCTTGATTTCTCTATTGCCGATGTTGGTTCAACTTCCGTTTCCATGGTTATTCGAAATAAGCCTCTAATTCTGAGATGAAATTGAATCTTTGGCTTCCATTCGAAATAATTATATCGAGTGAGAATTGCCGATTTTGGAAACTCCAATTGAGACTCCATTCTTTGTTGTTGCTTCAATCTTCTCAACCTGCAAATAAAATTGCTTGTGTAGTGATTACAAATCCCTGTGCTCTGATACCATGTAAGATTTTGAGAAACAGTGATCTAGATTTGCAAAACAATAAACAAGCTTGCAAGAGAAAGAAGGAAGCAAGCAAGAATTGAGAAAAGAATGAAATCCATTTTATTCTACAATATTGGTTTAGAATATATACATAAAAGCAACTAAGTTAAGCTTAGTTGTGCATGCAATAACTAAAGCTAACTAAAGCTTGTACATGCAATCACTAAAGCTAACTCAAGCAATAAGTTAACTGGAGCTAATCTAACTGCATGTACACCAAGACAGCTAGTCTAAGTGCATGTACACCAACATGGGGGCATTCAGGCCATGAGCATTGCCTGGAGCCACTCGGGTGCCATGTCCTTCGTGCGCATGATAGTCTATGTGTGCTAAATGTGCCTCTATTTTATCCAAATTCTCACTGTCGCGATGTTGGTTGTGCCTCATCAATGTAAAATGTTTTACGATTTCACCGTAACTATACTGCACATCATTAACATATGCAACATTTCATTCCGATCATCATAAATTGTTGCTGCATAACGTCCAGGCTCACCGAAATACCATGCAATTGTTCCGCTATCAGTGCCAACAACGGTGGTTGTTCTACCCGACTATGGGAGTGGGCCCGGTCATGGGCGACCTCATCTTCCATTTCTGCAACTTCCCCTTCATCCTTAGACTGCACATCCACCCTAGTTGCTCACTCTCTTGGCTGATCGCATGGGCTGACGCCCCTTCTAGCCCATCAACATTACCTCAACATCACCGCTTTCTTCCGCAAAGAACACCAACACCAAAGTGGAGACCATCCGACCCTACAAGCACCCCACTAATATCACCCAGAAATAAGAAAGGTACACCACACTTCGAACAGAGACTTCACACAATGGTTGACCACTGCTAGACCCGAAAAGGAATAAAGCAAAGAGGCAAGGCCTTGAAGCCTAAAAGGTTCGAATGTCGCCCGACCCTTCCCCTTTGTAAACCCGAAACAAAGGCGTGCCTCTGAACAACACCGGCCGCGAAGGCCAACCAACAACACATTTCACCAACAACACTGTAATTACAATAGGGAGAGGTATTTCTTTACCGAAGAAACTTGCACATTGAACAACAATCCAATGTCAACTAACTTGCACTGAAAACCTTGAAGGAGATGGTGTATGCAAGGTTTGTTGAGGAACGGAATGTCCCCTGTCTTGGTATACCACGACCATGCTGGGCCAAAACTTTGAGTCTCCCAAACCATAGAAACCCATTGCGCTAGCTCCAGTAATTGATGTGGCCTTGGGTCCCAGGCTTCAAATTGAGCTCTTGTGGTGAGCTTAGCCTGAAAATCCCAGCAGGCTAGCAATACCGAGACTTTCACTCGAGCACTTCCCCAGCTAGGCCCTATGAATGAACCAACTAGGATTTACTTTACAAATTTCAAATTCTCATCTCCGGGGTGCAACAACTATGCATAATGGCCATCAATGCCATTATAGTATCCAGAATCGCGTCGCGAAACTTCCGCTGCAGAACACCTCGTCCTTTGTACTTACCATGTTCCATCATCATTGATGACACATGGGTGGGCTGTTAAAACCATGCGCCTCTGAAATGGCCAATTCGGACACCCCATCACGGATAATAATAATTCTTATTATTTAAAATAAATTATAAATAAATTATCTTTTATAATTTTATTTTTTTAATCTTTTCCTTCGTAATAATGATAATAAGACTGACCGAGAATTACATTCTTTCTAATTTTAGACTGCCCAAAGTGAACAACCAAAAGATCTTAAAGTTGGCTACACTGAACTTCAACATGGTCCTAGAAATCTTTCAAAAGGAGATGAAGAATGTCACAACATAATTAACCAACATATAATTTTTGGCCATTTTTCTAAAATATAAATATGTATCCACTATATGTCTACGATATGGAGATAAATTAATTACTTAGTTTCAAACTTATTCTTATTTTTTATTTGATTGATTCTGCACCACTGCTAGCTTAAACATTGAAAGTTCCTTTTACTACCTTTCCATGGAGAGAAACCTATAAAATAAGCCACTGATAATTATGACTTCTACATAGAAATTTGTAGTATGTTTGATTAGTGTAATAGCTTATTTAGATATTTCACCTTGAATAAAATACAGTAATTTTTAAATTCCAATATTTCGTGCGAAAGGTAGTTAAATAATTAGTGTTTCTACACTAGCATGCATATACTAATTGTAATTAGTATTGTTCCAGAAACGTTAAAATGACCTCAAAGTATTTGTTTATACTCGTCCAAATGAATGCACACTAACATCATAACATCAGTATTACAATTATTGTTCCAGAAAGGCTAAAATGACGTCAAAGTAATAGATTTGTTTATACCGTCGTCAACATGAATGCACACTAACATCTTGTTATAACATCAGTACATCGAGGCAACATAGCCTACCATGAGATTATTGCATGGAAAGGTAGAGTTGTAAATGTCTTCATGATAAGTGTCATATGTTAAAGGTTTACCAGGGAAGTAAGTTGATGCCCACCTATTTGATGTAGTCTTCCGCCTAAACAGACAGAGATTGCGAACTAAAGCAGAGAGTTGTTGAAGCGTTAAGGGTATGTTTCCGCCTGAGAGAATGTATAAAACCATTAAAGAGAGGATGTCCAGAGTGCCCAACGTATTACAAATAATACAACTTTCGATGAAATGAGCGAATACTATCCATGTACTGGGAAGGAACAAAATGCCACTACACCTCCCCTATTCACAGTTAAACTACTTAAATGGGAACGTTGATTTCCTATCTATATATTGAATTCGAGAAACTAAATACCTCTATAGCTCCGCTTTTTCCTCAAAGATAAAATGAGGAAACTGAAATGTTGGTGGCCAAAAGATGGGGATAGAATTGAACGGTCTGGGAAATCGAAAACTGTCAAAGCATTTCCTCGTGCCATCAATTTTAATTACCTAGCCGGCCTTATTTCTTCACGCAGAAGGCTTGACTTTTAATAATACCCTAATTAAACTAACGATGAGCATTGTGTCCACCGATTTCATCGCTTTCAAACGTTTATACCTATAATCCTCAACATACCCATTCTGCGACATTGAACTTTTAAAGGGGATAGCACATAGTATATATAATGGGATTCATGGAAAATTCTTGCATTTCCGTAAAAACGTTCCAATTCTTAAATCGAGGTAAATATTCTTGCAATTTCATATATATGGGAAGAATTTTATCCCTAAGAAAATTATTTCCTTGATAGAAGGATTTCTGGTCAAAATTAAATATATTACAGACACCTGCAAACACCTCGAAGAAAAAAAAGGTTAGTTTGGCATATTTTTATATTTTTGTTATTTAGTATAACTAAAATTTTGGATTATTCCTCCAAGGGGTTTTGGATTGGATTGATGGTGAATGGGTGCAGTGTTAAGGCACTTCATGCGATAGATCACTGGTTGAAATCCTGGTGAGTACTTACCTACCAAAAAAAGAAATTTTGGATTATTCATGTAATATTGTAGATTTTATATATCTATATGTGATATAGAGTTTATGGGAAAATAAATAAATAAATTATAAAAATATGTATTTTAATTTTTTTGTATTATAGGTATTTCTGTAGTGTGTTTTTTTGATTTTACTTTTTATCATAATTATAATAATCTAGTTATATTTTTTGTTTTAATTAAATGTATTAATTGAAAAACAAACGATAAGAATAAGTGTAGTATAAAGAGAGTTAGGGATTTTTGGATATGTGGTATTGATAAGTCATGATATTGACTCATGATATTGTAACAAATCCTATTTACATATCAAGAAGCTCCTTGGTAAAGTGGGGATCAATCTCCATAATTAACAATTTTTTTCCATAATTTTTTAAAACTATGTACATGTATAAATTATATACGAATGATTATGATGATGATGATGATAGTTTTTATGAGTTCTTCATTTTAGCAACATAAATTATATACAAAACACTTGTTTTGGTGCTTATTAGTCCATGCTAAGGCAAAAGTCTACCAATCGATAAATGTGACCTTTAATGCATCTAAGGTTTCATTTTAAAATGAGATTGGTTTACTTTTCAATTTGATAAACTAAAATTTTGATTTCTTACAATAACATATAGATGGGTTCAAGGTTTTATAGACAATTTTTATAGATTATCATCTAATTATTTTTTAGATGCTTAGCTAGACTTAGTGGTTATCTAAAATCACCCAACTTCACAATCATTTTGATTTTATTAATTCCATGTACTTTCAAGAATCTAAAAAATATAAGTAATAATTTATAAAAGAGTAAAATAAAACATTCCTATTAAAAAAAAAAAATCAACAAAAAAGATACAAACTTTTTTTATCATTTCATTGAATTAAGTTAAAATTCTCTACATATAAATTCTCTACATATAATGTAATAGAAGCAACATATCATGCAAGTAACAGAGTAGTATAGTTGATATTGAAGTTCTTAAATCACAAGAAACATAAATGATTTTGAAGTTTTTAATTTGCAAGAAATATAAGTGGAATAATTTTTTCATAATACCTTTCTTTCATGGATTTTGGTGTAAAGATTTAGATTATATGCTTCATTAGGATATGATAATAATTTTATGAGTAGTTCTCATATCACATTGCTTGCTTATATTTAATTATGTGTAAATTAAGTACACAAATTTATTAAAATAAGGTCATAAAATTTCAATTCATATAAATTCATACATAAATTGAATTAATTTTTTTTAATCTTTATGCAAGTTTTTTTGGAAAGATATTCTAATTTTTAATTTTATAAGTTGATTTTTTTAAGAAAAAAATATAATCCATAGAACTAAAATTAATCATTATCTTTCTGTTATATATATATTTTAATTTTGTTAGCTTATTTATAAATAAGTTTGATTAATATATGGTCTATGTTTGTAAATCCTAAGTAATTTATGGCTTTATAGATTGAGAAATCCAAATCCAAAAACATCTAAATTATTAAAATTACTTGGATATCATAGTTGACTTTGAGCACACCAATCTATATTCATAATTATATTTATACCTATAAAATTCCAAATCAGTAAGCAGTTTCACCATAAAATAAGTTAACAAAATATCTTATTACTAACTACTTTATAACCCATAATCATACATAAATAAAATATTTAATTCTATATTAAAATATAATTTTCATTTTTTAGAATACTTAAAAAAAATTTATCTTTTCTTTTTCTTAAAAAATGTCCCGTCATTAATTAAAATATAAATCTATCTATTACACATGGATCCTATTATATAATTATTAATTATTATTATCAATTAAAAATATTTCAATCATTCAAATTTGGATTGTTTTTATTATTAAATTATTACGATAAAATGTTTATTTTTTTTACTTACCCATAGCTTGAAAAGTGTTTACTCGTAGAAATATGAGAAATATTTCTTTACCCGGATATGTTTTTCAAATTATGAACAAAAAACATTGATAAGCTTTTATCTGAACTTTATTCACAAAAGGCTTGAAACTCAATTTTATTCTCAAGTAAATTATGTGCAAGGACAGGGGATTCACGTTATGAAAAAAAATATAGACGACTTACTTAAATTAAGGAAATCATTTAATGTATAAATGACATTAGTTTTACCCCCAAATAGCTATGGGGAAATTTGTTTTGCAGGGACATGAGTTTCACATTGTGGGTGAATTTCTCATGAGTTACTTGTTGACTTTGTACATGAAATTATAATAAAATTATGTATTTTTTAAAATTTTATGAAATTTTAAGAAGTAACTAAAATATTAAATTAATTTTAAAAACATAAATTTTAAATTATATATTATTTTTGTTTATTAGTGGTGAGAAAATTATTCTATTTTTCATATAATTTTTTTTTTGCAAGTGATATGATTAATTTTAATGTAATACGTAAACATATATATATTGAATGTTAAAACCAAAATGCCCCTCAAAATTATTTTTTAGTTTATATTTATGTTATTTTTTTAGAAGATGCTTCCTATGCACAATATAGTCAATCTAAAAATTATATTTATTTATATATATATATATATAATATATATATGGCATATCCAATTTTATTAACATATTATTATTAACGTGATTGTGATTGGTTGATGTCAAGAACCTGTTAGAGTTTTGAAAATGGTTTGAACTACCATTCGATTTATTTTAAGAAGAAACATGGGATCTGCTCGAGCCTCTTCCTTTTTCATTTTAAGAAGAAACATGGGATCTGCTCGAGCCTCTTCCTTTTTCATCTGAATGGAAAGAGCCAAATGGTTTAGAGTGGGGTGTATTGCAATATGCTCATTAATGGTTTCCTAAATAAGCTTACCAGATGAATACACAAGCTTTTCATTCCTCAATGGGGAAGACCGAGTTGTCTGTTGTGGAGTTTCAAGTATTTTCTTGTGAGAGTTTGAATCAAACTCACACCATGGACAATGCCACCAAGGTCTAAACCAACTGACAGAGTAGTCAATGCCATATAAGGCTTGCACCTAACTTACAAAGTAGTTAAAAAGATAGGCCAAGTTTGAGAAGTAGTCATACACTAGCCGTTATGGCAACTGTTAGGGATGACGACACTCTTTGATATATTGGTCCTTGTTTGGTTTTGTTCAAAGGTGCAACTACTCTCAAGTGCCACTGTAATCTTGGCCAAGATCTAATGCAAGTAGTCAATGCCATATAAGGCTTGCACCTAACTTACAAGGTAGTTAAAAAGATAGGCCAAGGTTGAGAAGTAGTCATACACTAGCCGTTATGGCAACTGTTAGGGATGACGACACTCTTTGATATATTGGTCCTTGTTTGGTTTTGTTCAAAGGTGCAACTAATCTCAAGTGCCACTGTAATCTTGGCCAAGATCTAATACAAGTATTAGAATGGAAAATGTAGGGCAAATATCGACATTATCCAATTAGCGATGAGATCGTGGCTTTAAGTGTTCAATGCGAATTGAAATAGTAGAGAAGGAGAGAAGAGTAACTATGTACTATTATGTTAGCTAGTTTTTGAAAATATTATGTTTTTCAATTCAAGAATAATGGCTACAATGCATATGATTTACTAAAGAAAAAAAATATGTGTTTACATGCATGAAAGAAGAGTTACTATACATTTGATTTCTCGAAAAAGAAATGTGTTTGCATGGATGAAAGAATAACTACCATGCATTAGATTTATTGTAAATGAATTACGTGTTAGCATGCATGAAAGAAAATTTAATGCTTTAGATTTTCTTGAAAAAAATAAATACGCATTTGCATGCATGGAAGGTCTAACTATGTCATTAGGTTTCTTTGAAAAAAACTGCACATTTGCATGCATAAAAAAAATAGCTAGTGTGTCAGTTTTTCTTAAAGAGACTATGTGTTTATATACAAAAAGGATTATTTATTGTATTAGTGCTCTTAGAAAATAAAGTGTTTATATGCACAAAAGTAATGGTTGTTGTGTTATATTTCTTGAGAAAGAAAATGTGTTATTTGCAAAAGAATAATAGTTATGGTGTTAGCTTCCTTTGGCGAAAGAAAATGTTCTTACATGCATCAAGATAATAATTGTTGGGCTAATTTCTCTTGGGAAAAATATATGAATTTATATGTTTGAATATCATTTCTAATATGATAGTTCCCTTTTAACGAATATCAGTAGTTGTGGTGGTCTCTCCTTAATAAAAGAATGTCAATTTGTGTAAAGAAAGCAATAATAACCATTTTCGTGTTTATATTTTGGAAAATATTTCCCTCTTATGGTGCGAACAAATACTGATAACCATAGAGATGTTTTTAAATATCATCACATTCTTATGGGAAGAAATATAATTCAACTATTTCCCTTTCTTATGATATATATGATGTTTGGATAGATGAGAATGCCTTGTAAATATCTATGCATTTTACTTTATCCATGTGCGAATTTGGATGGATAAACTGTAATACTCTGATGCCACATCTACCCAAGTAACCAACCAACCACGGTAAAAATATGTGACGTGAGGCCACCATAATGAGATTCAACCTCCTAGATAACTCTAACGAAGTGGAATCAATGGAAACACATCACACAGATCTTCCACATTAACAACATAACTTCCAGGAGCTATCCCAACCAGTCAGGTAACTGGTCCCTGAGACCAACTAAAGTTTTATACCACCCCAGAATGCTCCCGTGGTATGGACATGCATGTGTCTAGGAGGCTTTGGAAGCTCCAATAGCATGGGTATGCACGCGTCTATGAACTTTTCTCCTCGGAGATGGGCCTTTGTCTCCGTGATTTGTGCCACTTTTCAAACATAGAACCTAGGTCAGTACCCAGAACTCAATGAAACTCTTAGAACTAAAATATAACAACTGAATAATAATACAAATGAAACTACTTGAATAATGACTTGACTGAACCCCTACTAGCCATGATAGGAGTTTCGCTAAACATATCACAAATATGTAAATTACAGATTTAAACAACATATCTAAGCAAGGGGTCTCATACTTATATGATATTTTCTATGCGGAATTATTTTCTTATCATATTAGCTACATTATTGCCTATTAACTCATAGATGCATTTTTCATTCATTTGTAAATCAAAATATGAGGAGAGCCATACATCATCACTATCATAATACATGCTTATAACTAGCATAATAACAATAGAAATATCAAGGATACATCAGCCATAGAGTCAACATATAAACGAGTACATTTACACATAAGATACCAAGGAAAGAACCTCTTATTAATGAATTCAATTGCCAACCCAGTATGGGACTACCACATTCCACCCGACCATAAGTTGGCTGAGCCAAATCTCTTTTCAACTAATCACCCCTATGCCATATTCCAAGCATGAACGTGAGACTCTAACCAAAAGAACCAACCAGGGCAAGTTGAGGCTAAACTATCTCACCCTCATCAATAGAAACAATTCTTTATCATAATCCATCTCAGATCATTAGGCTAAATAATAAACATGTAATAACGAGCTTTACCATGATATCCACTAGATCACTAGGCCAAAGTAAGCATGGATGCCACTGGGTTTCTCCACCTACACCGTGAGGAATTTTGTTGTCTCCTAGTCTCTTAGGATTTATGACAATTCTTGCCAGATCACTAGGGCGTAAACTGAGACCCACTCTCCAGGATTTACCGCATATCCCATCCTAGTAATACTAGGCCTAATGGAGAGCACCCACCTCTAGGATTTACCGTATATCTCGTGATTCACTAGTCGAGGATTCCTAGGCCCACCGAGGTGCACAATACCTGGCATTTCCAGAACCCACAATTTGGTTTAGGGGTCACTAGGTTAGTGGCTTTACTGTAATCCACAGTCTGATCTAGGGATCACTAGGCCATATGTTATTTCTTTTGGAGATCCAACTTACTTAGCTTTGAATCGATCTAACAATCTAGTTCAACCAAAACATGATAACCCCATGATACCGTGCTTATCCAAAAATGGAAAGGCTAGGCTGAAAACACTGTCACACTGGCAAAACCCATGTAATGACAACAAAGAACAACATATAATACCATTCATGCCAAACCTATCAAGAAAAACACACGTGCAAATTGATACATGCAAAGAATCATGTTGTAGTTTCTTGATCCTACTCTTCCTTGCTTACTCCTTCCTTCCTCTTGCCTTCTTTACCATTCTTGATCCAATAACAAAGTTCTCCATGAAAACTTCAAGTGTCCAAGCGTATGAGGGAGTGAGAGAATAGAAGAGAGCTCCACCAAAACCTATTAAAAAACTTGCCAACTGATCCTTAGAAGCATTTTGATCAATGAGGCCTCTATTTTATTCATTTTCCATTATTTTCCTTCATTTTCCTCCTCACATGAAACATGTGACCTTTCAACTTCCTTTTCTCTTAATTTCTTTTATTTTCATAAATAAACATGTCAAAATTCCATTTTTCCTTTCCAAATCCTTTACCTTTTCCTTTACCAATTTCCATAGCCATAATAAACTGAATGAGCACTCACTAGGACGGTTTTCCCATCATTTAGCTTGGAATACATGTCCCATGAACATGATATTATATTTTTTTCCTTTATTAACTTTTTACGTAGAATTTTGACCAGGGCTATTATAGAATCCTTCCCCTTCAAGAAACATCATCCTCAATGTTAAATGACACCTATAATCAGCAAGACCATTGAAAACAAAACATACTTCCCATGGAGCTTTATAACATAACTTGTTGCAGTATTTAGAATGACCATCTGTTAAAACATGAAAAACATACCGTTTGTTGGAGCTTTATAACACAATTCATTACAGTATTTACAACAATAACCACATATACACACATACACATTTTCTTCACACATCAAATAAATATACTTTCTATGGATATTTATATGTCCATCTTGATACAATATTTAAAATAATATGCACATATACACATATGCACATTTTCTCAACCAACAAATAAAAGGATACAATTCTTGCATTGGCAACAAGGTAATCAGAGGCTCACACCTCCACCCTAGAATTAATACTAGGATTCACATGCTTCTGAGTAAGTCGAGAATCCACTGCAAGGTCAAATATGCATCCAATGTTTAGCATCACAATCCTACACCACTTTTCCTCTCAACAAATAGTTATCAGCTCATTGTTCCGACGCATAACCCCAATGTGCATCTAATTCCATCTAGTAATGCGAATGACCAAAACAAATCCATCTGCGACATTCCCTTCTCTACTACATAGTCTCTCGTGAAATAGGTCTCCCCTTCCATGCCATCACTCACCTTCCAAGTTCCTCGACATCCCCTATCCCAGGCGATCCATCCCTTGGAAAGGATTCCTCGCATCGAAAGTTAAAACAACCAACAAAAAAATCATGCTAGTCATAATATGCTCATGACAATGAATGGACACTATTGGGTGCCACTGTCCCATAATTCCCCTACTCTTGAATGCTTTACCAACATACAATTGTCTATGCCAATTCCTTTTGTTGTTGTTGCTAATTCTTGTAGTTAGTTTCAACCACTAAATTGCGAATTTCATTCTTTCCTATACATAATTTCCATTAGATTCATAATAAATTTAAATAAATTGAAATCATACCTCATTAGTTGCTTGTCAACAAGGTACACTTGCAATTCTATTTGTTTCCTGTCACAACAAGTCAAACTAGCATCCTTGATCAAATAATCATGTATAAACATATCATATTAGGTTAGCTCAAAACACAACCATCATAGAACAAAACCATAAATCGCATGTAAGCATCATAAACTAGAATCATATATCACATGTAATCATCATGGACCATAATCATAAACCACATGCATAATAAACCTAAAATAATGTATTGATACTTATCCTTTAATCAATCCTTATCTTCTACAATTGTCCTTATTCTTTACACACATCGGTTCCATTGCCACACCCAAAAAACACCTAATGCCTTCTCCTCAACCACGTGCACATACACATAATGTTCATCACACACATACACCCACACACAACATGCGACACCACACAATACATGTACCTACACATGGCATACAACACAACAAAATACATGTATACAAAGAGTACAACACAACAAGTACACATGTCACAATACCAGAACTACACACCGCACATGCATAGTACCACATGCCTGCAACACAACATGTATGACGTGAACAAAATACCACATGTACAATAGTACCATATGTACAACATGTACAGAGTACTACCTATACAAAAAACCACCTGAACAATGTGTGCACAAGATCAAATGTACACGATACAACTTGCAAAACCTCTACACAATGTGACATGTACATTGTACAATTTGTACAATGTGCACACAACGTCGAGCATGCACAACACCACATACACAAGTACATGAAACCACATGTACATGTTACCATATCTACAACATGCACACAACACCACCTAGACATTACACCACATGCACAGCTTGTACATAAAACCACATGCTCACAACACCTCTTGTACAATCATGCACACAACACCATATATATATAGCACCACATGTACAACATGTGCACAACATTGCATATCCAACATGTGCACAACACCATATTCACACAAAACTGCATATCCATGACATGCGCAGTACAATATTTACACAACACTACATATCTGACATGTACATAGCACCATCTGTTTCCAACACTTCACCTGCAATGTACACACAACACCATACATACAATATGCACACAACATCATATGTACATAATAATACATATATTACATGTATGCATTACCATAGTTACAATCAGTGAATATACAACATGCACAACATATATGCAAAAATAACATTGCACATCCAAAATGACATTGTCCCTACCAGGAAACCTTCCTTCTAGGGTCTCTTTGGCATCCATGCTTATCCTAGTGTGCCTCAGATCTCACTGCTTCCATTCAACTGATGTGTCTCTTAGCATTAGCATGTCCATAATATAAATATAGACATAGTATAATCACATAGTGTGAATTCATATCCACATGATACTGACCTCATATATCTGTCAGGTTACTCTTCTCACCTGATTCCCCATGAACCAGGAATCTCTTCATACCATTCACTAGCATAACAAATCATTCTTCCACAAGAATGGTTGTTCATGACCCTGTCAAACAATGTATGCATACATACATCTATATATACATCTAAACACCAACATAAAACAATCATGATCCTATCAAACAATGACATTCATACAAACATACATACATATATAATCATCAGCATAATCATGACAATAAAATAATTAGAAGATAGCATATGATCAAGTTTAAGAGAACTCCCTTCATCTTTTCATAGCATGCGCAACATTGAGAACAACAATTCCCAAAATAGCCAAGGCATTTAACACCTCAAATCCATTTACTTTACCTTTCTTAGTTACCTTTCTTATGATTTTCCTGACATCATCCATTTACACCAATGGACCCAACCAATCCAACTAACTGTCATACTCTTGCCTTCAGCTTCACTTACGCATGCACCGAGCTTCGTTTAAGTGTTACATTACTTGTTGGGTTTCATTTAGCTCTCCCCCAGCTCCATTAAATTTCCTCTTTCCCAACCAATTCCGAAGACCCTCAAAACTTGAAAGGCAAGCACAAGAAAACAAGAAGAAAACCATGGAAACCAATAACAACACCGCAGCGCAACAAAGTTGCAATACCTTGGACCAAACATAAACCAAACCATAAATGAAGCTCAAAAAATCATAGAAGACCAAAAACACAAGACTAATAATAGACACCATGACTCAATCTGCATGGGTTCCTAGTGCTTCCAATGGAAATCCCAACCCGAGCCTTATTTAATATTTCATGGAAATCTCTTTTTCCATGAAAACCTTGCATAATATTGCCATAAAAACATAATTGTTAATGTATAAATAAATATAACAATACACTAGTTTCCTTACCTTGCTATGCCAATCACGTTGCCTTGCAGTTCAACACATCCGTGCGATATATCAAGGGACTCCAATATCCTTAATGAAAATAGCCATAACTAGAACCTCCTGTTATACCTGTAAAACACATATTTATGAATATAACACACATCCTCATAATGTCAGACAAATTCAAAGTTAAGAAGACTTCTTGTATGTAAAGCACTCATTCATTTGAAATTTGCAGTTTCAGAACATAGCCAAAGGAATTTTCACCCAATTCCTTTCTTTTACCTTTTCTTGCTACAATTGACTCTTACTATGCACTTGTCACACCAGCCAACTGTTAGTTATATAAACACATCAACTATTACCTTGTCAAGATAATACCAAGCATGTTTCCTTGAAACTGCTCACACATGTCAGTCTCACGTTCTAAAGGTCAAGACATCATGTATATTAATTCGAAATCAACCTTTACAAAGTCTAACAACCATGTCATACTTAACAATCAACTCACATTCATTAGTCATAATACATAATGCTACAACAATCACCTACTTACATTCAAGTACATATCAATTGTCTCAACACATATAAATTAGTACAACCATCTTAAAACAATATCATTTTGAAAAGAGACCTAATAGACATGCACTGACATCATTCAAGTAATCAAACATTCAGACAATAGATGACATAATACACATGAAATAAATGACATAGTCAAACATTCAAACACCAATTAAATGAAATAAGAAAGCTCATACCTTAATTTATCTCAAGAGAGGCTATCTTGTATTCATAATCAAATCTAGATTAGCATGATATAACTTCATAACATATTAACTGAAACTTAAATAAGGTCATGATATCCATAACAGTAACTAGCTAACATGTTCACATCATAATCTCATAAACAATTGTCTTTCATGCATAATAATCACATATGCATAGTCATTCTATATTAGTACAACAAACTATCACATATAAGTCGACTCATACCTTAATACCATAACCATAATCATCTTCATAGACCAATTGAGGTTACCATGACACATGTAACATCAAGATCTTCAATGCAATTGTTGGACACCTAATCCTAAAGGGTTAGTGTGGAAGCCGAATGGACAAAGCAGTCCAAGGGACCTTGGGATGTGAATCCCAATGGTCACATAATGTACCATAAATATGCATCATTTGTGAATAAAAAATGTACTGCATGTTTTATCTTTACTAATTGTTTTCCCTCACCATGTCTGTTTAACATGGTATCAGAGCCATGATGTGTGGCCTGTTTTCCCTGAGCAACTAATCTGAGTTGCCTTGATTAGTGCTGGCCTAGTCTTCATTACCTGACCATTTATTTTATTAGCTGAGCGCATCAAATCTGCAACTAGGCATTGTATTCCTACCCGCAGCCTGTCAAAGTCTGCGCACTGGTATAATAGCGCTGCAGCACTGACACCTCCCTGACCTGGTCCTTCCAGCGCTGCATGATCATTCAATTGATAAAACGGAATACTGACATTTAATTGGTGGCATAATTGTGTGTCCATAACTATTTCCAGCTCCTGACGCCCAACCCTATCCGGCTCAGGCCAGTTGTTATCGTCCTCCTTCATTATCTCGCTTTCGGCAATTATCCGTCGGCATTCCCTGAGAACAGCCTGAGTAAGGAAAACCTCTTTCGGATTTGCATGGTTTCGTTGAATTTGCCATCTCTGGCAGCCTGAAATGAAGCAACTGCGCATGGCTGCAGTATTCTTCCACTCAAACGCTTAAAGTACAGTCAATATTTTTGCAAATGGCTTGCAATGTTCTCTCGTGTAAGTCCTACAGAAACGTTACACTTACCTTGAGCGAATCATGTCAGCGATTAATCTGTCACCTGTCACTGGACGTTTTCCCATAGTCTTGAAATAGAAAAATTGGTGCAGGTGCAGTTGATGCCCGCTCCTGTCATTCAAACTAGAAAACGTCTGCTCCATCCAATACCTCAACGTCTGCTCCTAAAAACTCATCGAAAAACTCCAGTGAAAAGCAAGGGATTCCCTTTCCAGTAAGCCGTTCGATGTCTGTCCTCCCACTTTATTTCTCGGCTCCCATTCACAGTATCCTTCACCAACGTTTCCCATGTTGGTATTCGTATCTCCGCCCAAAACAAAAGTCAGTGCTACTTTTAAATTTCAGTCCAACATGCCACTATTTAATTTGATATTTGTGCCGTGATAACTATATTTAGAGAAGATAATGGCACTTGTGCTTTTCCCTTCTTCGAATTCAAATTATCATGCATCTCTGAATTACGTGGAACTCTCTTTAAATATTTAAGAGTGTCAACAGTTGGCGTGGATCTCCAAAGGTCTTCCTTACGCTGAGCCTATGTTGCATTTTTATGAATGGGGTTCATCTTTGATAGCCACACTATTCGCTAATATGGCTGCCCTATTCATCGATAAAAACAATTGGTGGCCCTAGTCATAGCAGCCACGAAATTTGTCCGAGCCACGAGATTTTTCTTCCTGCTTAAGAAATTGAAGAAGAGCGCTTTTAGTGCTACTAAGTTTCCTTGCCTCTAAGAGTAATTAGTATATTGGATGATTCTCAATGCTGTACTGGTGAACATATTGTGTCGAAGTCACGAGATATCCGCGTTGAATCTCCTTAAAGCAGCGAGAGTGCCAATATCATATTATGCGCACATTTCTATGTCAATTAGTAAGACCTGAGGACACGTAAAGACCCCGTGAGCAACCTGTTCAAAATCGTAGATGCGTTGGTGTATTGATTCAAAAAAAAAAAAGGCATTATGCATCGATTTACTATTATACTTGTGTTCGGCGATAACAATAACAATTCTTTGAGAAGATAAAGGAAAGTGTCATGCACCAATTTAATATGATACTTTTTCGGCGACAGCGATATTTAGAGAAGATAAAGGCATCGGCGGCAGTGATATTTGGAGAAGATAAAGGCAAAAAATTAGAACGTGAGTTACAGGTCAACTGAGGTACCCTCTCGATCAACCTGCTCAAACTCGACACTTTTTGATTGAATCTGGCATTTTCTCCTTACATTCTGATAGCGAAATGCTTATCCATAACTGATTATGAAGGTATCGAACAGCGATCAAGAAGCTTATATATTATTTCTGGAGTTCAATTTTTAGCAATCAATGTATCCCTCATCAAGTAATATGTTTATGGGAGTCTGTTTCCCTCTATCCTCCTTAATATTCTCTGTGCATGCTGTTAACAAGTTAGTTAATGGAGGTCGAACTACCTAATGAAATGCCTATTTGAGCTGCCTCTTAAATCTGGGTTATTTGCTGAAGTTGGGGTCTCTGATATACACATATTGCTTGCTCCAAAAGCTTGCTGCTAATACTATAAAAGGAGGACTATAAACTCAGATGTTTATAATGCCAGAAAGTGCCCAGGTTTCTCATATCTCTGTTATTTTAGTTTTGTATCAGTTCCTAAATCTGAAGCTATTGTTATGTTCCTACTTCTGATGTGGACTATGTATTCTCTGAGCATTACGTCGCTGGTCTGTTGTACTTCATGAGCATATACATGATTTCATGTTTGTTCATCCACACACATTGGAGGGAAATTGCCTACAGCACTTTGTTTGCCTGATAGCATGAGCCATCATATGTTTTTAAAGAATACACCTACAGCAGGCCATGTACCCACTTGTTATGAAAACTGAAACTCAATAAAGAAGTGTAATTCTTGTTTGAATATTGTGAAAATATTCTCAGTGGGTGAAATGTTTTAAGATGAAGATTTGATCAGCATTATGAAGTGAATTTGAAGCAATTTTGAAGACATTTTCTGGCAGTCATTCTAGGAGTAGTTTCTTGTAGAGATTTTGGAGCAGTTTCTTGTAGAGATTTTGCATGATTTCCATAGCAGCCAGATGCTCTGAAGTTTGAAGTTGAGGACAACACTCATCTTCACATTTATCTATTTTTTACATTGATCCTGCTCCATCAACCACTTTCACGACATTGTTGCCACTTGACAAGCCCTTACAAGATTTTGTAGTAAGAGTACAATATTATTTTTTCTGTTGTTGTTGCCTTAGTTGTGTTTTTTAAGTGACATTGAAGAAAAATGGCTAGAATCAGTGAAGTATT